>BPLQ01008976.1:194544-469544 GCA_021605075.1 Caerostris darwini
GTGGTTAGGATTCCTGGCTTTCACCCAGACGGCCCGGGTTCGATTCCCGGCATGGAAAATGTGTTCCGTGGTGTAATGGTTAGTTACTTTAGACTCTGAATCCAGCGATCCGAGTTCAAATCCCTGTGGAACAAGCTTTTAATTTTTTCTATTGGCCTGATGGCCGAGTGATTAGTGCTCTGGAGCTCGGTGCTACAGATTCAAGATTTCAGATTCAAGTCCCGGCAGTGCGATAGATGTTTGTGGTGGTTCGGAATCCTTATTAAACCTTAGGTCCCGGTCTAATAGGATCTAATAGAGCTTTGCGGGAGTCTAATAGCCCGGTCTAATAGAGCTTTGCGGGGGTATTGTTACTCCGCGTCCGTAATATATCTTTAAGCTACACGTACCCCTGGGTAGTGCTAAATGAGTAACAGCGGTGCAGACTTTGCTTATGACATAAGTATTAACTGTCTCTGTATTGCCAGCAGCATTAGAACAACAACAACCATATATAGCAGTTATATGCTATCAGCAACTCCTTACTGAAAACAATATAATAGCAACAGAACAGGATGTAATAATTCACGTTGTCATGAATGTAAAAGAAGATAAAATTTTGTTTTTTACAGGTAAACCTTTTCTGAAAAATCCTTTGTTTATTAAAAATAAAATAATTTTTTTTTTTTTTTTAATTAAAAAAAAAAATTTTTTTGTAAAGAATCTATTTTTAAGGAAAAAAAAATCTTTAGAAATAAACTTTTATTTCTTGCCAGTAATCTAACCAGTAATCTAAACCAGTTTTTAAACCAGTAAATCTTTTGTGAAAAATCCTCAGTGTTTTAAAAATTGAACTTTTGTTGAACAGAATCCTTTATTTTTACTTTTAATGAAAAAAAACTTTTTTGAGAATCGTTTGTTTTTGCTATTAATGAATAAAACTTTTTTGAGAATGCTTTGTTTTTTCTTTTAATGAATAAAACTTTTACTTCGAATTCTTTTTTATACGATTAAGAACTTGATTCAATACTTACGAATTAAACTTTTGTGAAGAATTCTTTGTTTTTAAGAATAAAAGTTTTTAAGATAAAAAAGACTAAGATAAACTTATTATTTTAGAAGAAGATAAACTTATTATTTTAGAAGAAGATAAACTTCTTTTTTTTACCGGTAACCTTTTTCTGAAAATCCTTTGTTTAATAAAAATAGAACCTTTTTTTTTTTTTTTTAAATAAAACTTTTACATCGAATTCTCTTTTATGATTAAAAACTTTGATTCAATATCTAGGAATTAAACTTTTGTGAAGAATCATTTGTTTTTAAGAATAAAAGTTGTGTAAACTATCTTTTTTTAAGGGAAAAAAAATATTTGGAAAAAATTTTTTTTACCAGTTAACATTTTGTGAAAAATCCTTTGTTTTTTTTTCAAAAATAGAACTTCTGTTGAATAGAATCCTTTATTTTTTAAAAAAATAAAACTTTTTGGAGAATCCTTTGTTTTCCCTTTTAATCAATAAAACACTTTTTGAGAATCCTTTGATTTTGCTTTTAATGAATAAAACTTTTTTGAGAATCCTTTGTTTTTGCTTTTAATGAATAAAACTTTGTTGAGAATCCTTTGCTTTTGCTTTTAGTGAATAAAACTTTTTTAAGAATCCTTTACTTTTGCTTTTAATGAATAAAACTTTTTTAAGAATCCTCCGTTTTTGCTTTTAATGAGTAAAACTTTTTTAAGAATCCCCTGTTTTGCTTTTAATGAAAAAAACTTTTTTAAGAACCCTTTGTTTTTTGTATTTAATGAATAAAACTTTTATATCGAATTATTTTAACACGATTAAGAACTTGATTTAATATCTATTTTATAAATTAAACAATTTCTTGTTCGCTCATTCTTTTGAAATGACGAATTTGCAAAAACCCCTCCCACTCCTCCCTAAATAAAACGGGTCCATATTTCTTCAAAATGGAATAATAATCATATTTAATCATAACAAAATAAAGGATGAAATATTTTGTCGATGGCCGATTAAATTTTTTGTCTTCAAGCTGAATGTGAAAAAATAAATAAATAAATAAAACTTTTTGAGAATCCTTTGTTTTTGAATTTAATGAATAAAACTTTTTTGAGAATTCTTTGCTTTTTTTTTTTTAGTGAATAAAATTTTTTTCAGAATCCTTTGTTTTTGCTTTTAATGAATAAAACTTTTTTTAGAATCCGTTGCTTTTAGTGAATAAAATTTTTTTGAGAATTGTTTGTTTTTGCTTTTAATGAATAAAACTTTTTAAGAATCGTTTGTTTTAGCTTTTAATGAATGAAACATTTTTGAGAATCCTTTGTTTTTGCTTTTAACGAATAAAACTTTTATATCGAATTATTTTAACACGATTAAGAACTTGATTTAATATCCATTTTACAAATTAAACATTTTCTTGCTCGCTCATTCTTTTGAAATGACGAATTTGCAAAAAACCCTCCCACTCCTCCCTAAAAAAAACGGGCCCATATTTCTTCAAAATGGAATAATAATTATATTTAATCATAACAAAATAAAGGATGAAATATTTAGTCGATGGCCGATTAAATTTTTTGTCTTCAAGCTGAATGTGAAAAAAAAAAAAAAAAAAAAAAAAAATTTGGAAGTTTGCAATCGTAGGGAAGGATCAAACTACGAAATTCCGGTTGGGTATTGGTAGTAAATCAGGACTGTCAGTGAGACCGGTCTTGAATCGATTAGACCTAAGAGGGCCCCATGACGATCAGGCCCCAAGGAGCGTTGATTGAAACTTTTGATTAGATCTTTTATACATTGAAAAGTATCTTTTTTGTATTAACTTTTTATCTTACTAACACAACACGGTTGTGGGTAATGTTAGAATTTTTTTTTTTCTCTTTGTTAGATCTCTTGATGAAAACTGGATAACGCAGGATCTGTTATTTAAAAATTCATAGGCACTTAATTGTTGCTAAGTTGATTAATATTAGCGATTTCATGTATGCCGCAACCTTTCTTCGCAGTTGCCACCAAATGTTAACGAAAATTATTTCAGTTGTGATTTTTGTTGACTTTAAGATATTGATAGCAGTAAAAAAAAATTTCAAAAGTGAATTTAAGATAGTTTATAACGCGGTCGTTAGTTTTCTAATAACTTTCTTACAATCTGAAAAGTTACAAAAACATAAAATGAAGACCATATAATGTAATTGAATATGTTATTGATACAACAACTGAAAAATTACTGATGTATAGATATTATACAAGTATGATCCAAAAGTCGATATAACTATAGATATTTTAATAAATGAATGTTTATATTTGTAGTTACAGTTGCTTATGGTTCAATTCATGATTTAAAAAAGAAATCACATTAAGTGTTTATATGCAAGCTGAAAGGCGGTTACATCAAAAAAAAATTTCAAAATTCCTTCAGCATGTATGTGTATGCCACATTAATCGACGTATGCCACATTGAATACGGCTGTCACAATGGATGCGTTACAACTTCGATGTATACTACAATGCATGCGTCTGTCACAAAGGATGTTTTACAACGCCGACATATACCACAATACATGCGTCTATCACAATGGAGGTGATCATCGATGTATGTCCCAATTCATGCGTCACAACGTCGACGTATGCCAGAATGCATTCGTCTGCAGCATTGGATACGTTACAAAGTCGATGTATGCCACAATTCTTGTGTCACAATGTCGATGTATGCCAGAAATTCCTGCTTCACAATGTCGATGTATGCCACAATGCCTGCGTCACAACGTCGACGTATGTCACAATGCATACGTCTATCACAAAGAATGCATTACAACATCAACGTACTCCACAATGCATACGTCTATCACAAACAATGCATTACAACATCAACGTACTCCACAATGCATACGTCTATCACAAAGAATGCATTACAACATCAACGTACTCCACAATGCATACGTCTATCGCAAAGAATGCATTACAACATCAACGTACTCCACAATGCATACGTCTATCACAAAGAATGCATTACAACATCAACGTACTCCACAATGCATACGTCTATCACAAAGAGTGCATTACAACATCAACGTACTCCACAATGCATACGTCTATCGCAAAGAATACATTACAACATCAACGTACTCCACAATGCATACGTCTATCACAAAGAATGCATTGCAACATCAACGTACTCCACAATGCATACGTCTATCACAAAGAGTGCATTACAACATCAACGTACTCCACAATGCATACGTCTATCGCAAAGAATACATTACAACATCAACGTACTCCACAATGCATACGTCTATCACAAAGAGTGCATTACAACATCAACGTACTCCACAATGCATGCGTCTATCACAAAGAATGCATTACAACATCAACGTACTCCACAATGCATACGTCTATCGCAAAGAATGCATTACAACATCAACGTACTCCACAATGCATGCGTCTATCACAAAGAGTGCATTACAACATCAACGTACTCCACAATGCATACGTTTATCGCAAAGAATACATTACAACATCAACGTACTCCACAATGCATACGTCTATCGCAAAGAATGCATTACAACATCAACGTACTCCACAACGCATACGTCTATCGCAAAGAATACATTACAACATCAACGTACTCCACAATGCATACGTCTATCACAAAGAATGCATTACAACATCAACGTACTCCACAATGCATACGTCTATCACAAAAGAGTGCATTACAACATCAACGTACTCCACAATGCATACGTCGATCGCAAAGAATGTATTACAACATCAACGTACTCCACAATGCAAACGCCTATCACAAAGAATGCGTTACCACATCAACGTACTCCACAATGCATACGTCTATCACAAAGAGTGCATTACAACATCAACGTACTCCACAATGCATACGTCTATCACAAAGAATGCATTACAACATCAACGTACTCCACAATGCATACGTCTATCACAAAGAGTGCATTACAACATCAACGTACTCCACAATGCATACGTTTATCGCAAAGAATGTATTACAACATCAACGTACTCCACAATGCAAACGCCTATCACAAAGAATGCGTTACCACATCAACGTACTCCACAATGCATACGTCTATCACAAAGAATGCGTTACCACATCAACGTACTCCACAATGCATACGTCTATCACAAAGAATGCATTACAACATCAACGTACTCCACAATGCATACGTTTATCACAAAGAATGTATTACAACATCAACGTACTCCACAATGCAAACGCCTATCACAAAGAATGCGTTACCACATCAACGTACTCCACAATGCATACGTCTATCACAAAGAGTGCATTACAACATCAACGTACTCCACAATGCATACGTCTATCACAAAGAATGCATTACAACATCAACGTACTCCACAATGCATACGTCTATCACAAAGAGTGCATTACAACATCAACGTACTCCACAATGCATACGTTTATCGCAAAGAATGTATTACAACATCAACGTACTCCACAATGCAAACGCCTATCACAAAGAATGCGTTACCACATCAACGTACTCCACAATGCATACGTCTATCACAAAGAATGCGTTACCACATCAACGTACTCCACAATGCATACGTCTATCACAAAGAATGCATTACAACATCAACGTACTCCACAATGCATACGTTTATCACAAAGAATGTATTACAACATCAACGTACTCCACAATGCATGCTTCTATCAAAATGAAGCGCCACAAAGTCGACACACTGATTAACGGGTCCGTTACAGCAAGCGACACGAAAGAGATCGATGTCCGACTTACAGGTGTTTCGTATTTCAATATTGCTGCATTGGGCATAGATACTAATGGCAACCCGTTGTTCAGAAAGCACATACCTCGGCCTGAAGCTATTGAAACCTCATCCCTCAAATCCAGCGACGCATTTTTAAAAAAAATTCGATCATTAATCCGTCGAATTGTTGAAAGTGTAAGTAATGACTAATTAAACATAAGGACAAACCAGTCCACACAGGATAGACGCATGTTTATGCATAAGACTTGTCCACAAGTTTATTGGAAAGTGTTGTTGTTCTTCATGGGCATGCATATTGCTTTGGTGCCATATGACAATGTATGTGTATTGTAAAGGTTTAAGACATCATGCCCCCAAATTTTTTTTCATCGATAAATAGAATTCACAATAGAAATTCCGACTGTTTGAAATGACCATTCAAATACCAACGTAGGTTTCGTTTGTCACTCTACGGTCATCTTGTGCACACTTTTAAGCTAAACCGACCGGGACCTACAGTTTAAAGTGGATTCCGAACCACTACAAACATTCATGGCACCTCCGGGATTCGAACCCAAAAACTGGGGTATCGAGCGCCAGAGCGCTAGCCACTCGGCCATGAGGCCCTGTACCAACATAGGAGTGCAACAGCACTTTTTGATGGACAGAGGTCCTGATTCTGGACATTGTTACATGCGTAAAATTTTTTTACCGCGATCTGACAGACGAATCCACAAAGTTTGCAAATAGTCTTTGAAGATGATTATTACAAAATAATAGCATTTATCACAACAAATTAAATTCGGTTAGCAATTATAAATAAAAAAAAAATATTATTTGTATTCAAAATATAGACCATATTCAAGAAAAGCTGAGCGACAACAAATATTAAGTTTGCTAGATCATTTATTACATTGAATTTACACATTTCTTCTGAAAGATTCAACTTCATAGTTGTATCCGGATTATTTAGCCCTTTAATTATTTTCCTAAAATTAAATACTTCAAACTTCTAGAATATTCACCACTTATTTCAACAATGTCTTAATATTCGTATAAGTTGAGAATGGCAAATTAGAAAATGCTATCAAAGCTTATAATTGGCACACGTCTGAGATACAAAATATTATTTTGATTATTTAAGATTTTAAAACCAATAATAACTTTTAACAGCAAATAAATATAACAGAAACCATCTATTCTGTACAATTTTCTCTGTAAAAACACTATTCCGTAAAAGTAACCATAAGAAATCATATTTAATTTTGCTCCCATATAAATTCAACTATAATAAGAGATTCAATTTTATAATAAATATGTTTGTTAATAAATATGTAATCAAAATATGTTTTTTCAGCAAGTTAATTTTGGATATTAGAATACTGCCTGTAGTAATTTAATGCCGAAATGCTATTCCAAATCGCAAGAACCGCAACCAGTGTGGCACAGAACAGTTCCTTAATCTCTCCATTAGAACACACATTTAATTTTGCTGCCATGCAAGTTAAACTATAATAAGAGATTCAATTTTATATAACCAGAAAAAGATGCTTTTCAGCAAGTTAATTTTGGATATTAGAATACTGTCTGGATTAATTTAATGCCGAAATGCTATTCGAAATCGCAAGAACCGCAACCAGTGTTGCCACAGAACAGTTCCTTAATCTCTCCATTAGAACACACATTTAATTTTACTGCCATGCAAGTTAAACTATAATAAGAGATTCAATTTTATATAACCAGAAAAAGATGCTTTTCAGCAAGTTAATTTTGGATATTAGAATACTGTCTGGATTAATTTAATGCCGAAATGCTATTCGAAATCGCAAGAACCGCAACCAGTGTTGCCACAGAACAGTTCCTTAATCTCTCCATTAGAACACATTTTAATTTTACTGCCATGCAAGTTAAACTATAATAAGAGATTCAATTTTATATAACCAGAAAAAGATGTTTTCAGCAAGTTAATTTTGGATATTAGAATACTGTCTGGATTAATTTAATGCCGAAATGCTATTCGAAATCGCAAGAACCGCAACCAGTGTTGCCACAGAACAGTTCCTTAATCTCTCCATTAGAACACACATTTAATTTTGCTGCCATGCAAGTTAAACTATAATAAGAATTCAATTTTATATAACCAGAAAAAGATGCTTTTCAGCAAGTTAATTTTGGATATTAGAATACTGTCTGGATTAATTTAATGCCGAAATGCTATTCGAAATCGCAAGAACCGCAACCAGTGTTGCCACAGAACAGTTCCTTAATCTCTCCATTAGAACACACATTTAATTTTACTGCCATGCAAGTTAAACTATAATAAGAGATTCAATTTTATATAACCAGAAAAGATGCTTTTCAGCAAGTTAATTTTGGATATTAGAATACTGTCTGGATTAATTTAATGCCGAAATGCTATTCGAAATCGCAAGAACCGCAACCAGTGTTGCCACAGAACAGTTCCTTAATCTCTCCATTAGAACACACATTTAATTTTACTGCCATGCAAGTTAAACTATAATAAGAGATTCAATTTTATATAACCAGAAAAAGATGCTTTTCAGCAAGTTAATTTTGGATATTAGAATACTGTCTGGATTAATTTAATGCCGAAATGCTATTCGAAATCGCAAGAACCGCAACCAGTGTTGCCACAGAACAGTTCCTTAATCTCTCCATTAGAACACACATTTAATTTTACTGCCATGCAAGTTAAACTATAACAAAGGATTCAATTTTATATAACCAGAAAAAGATGTTTTTCAGCAAGTTAATTTTGGATATTAGAATACTGTCTGGATTAATTTAATGTCGAAATGCTATTCGAAATCGCAAGAACCGCAACCAGTGTTGCCACAGAACAGTTCCTTAATCTCTCCATCAGAACACATATTTAATTTTGCTGCCATGCAAGTTAAACTATAATAATAAGGGATTCAATTTTATACAACCAGAAAAAGATGTTTTCAGCAAGTTAATTTTGGATATTAGAATACTGCCTGTATTAATTTAATGGTGAAATTCTAGAACCAAAGAAGACATGCTATTCGAAATTGCAAGAACCGCAACGAGTGTTGCCACAGAACAGTTCCTTAATCTCTCCATCAGAAGACATTTTATTCTGCCCAGTGGGAAAAAAGCATCCATTACTACGTGATCTCGAAACTTAATATCGAAATCAGAGGACGGCATGTGGTGTTGTCCCACAACCTTGATTGCAAGAAATTATGTCCAGATTAAAGTCTTTAAGAATTCAGTGAGTTAAGAGGACAGATGGCGGCCATTTCTTTTCTTTCCGAGGAATTAAAATGTCTGATTCATAGCCAACAGAGCAAATCATGCTGGCGGAGACACTAATTGCATTCGTGATTCGAAAAGCATTCGTTTTCAGGCCATTTGTATCAAGCAAGAACAGTCTTTGAACGTTAAAACTGTAACTTTGGTACAAATTGAACCTGTATTTAGCTGCGGACATTTTGTTGTTGTTGAAAAAACTGTAACAAATACACAAAACCCTATTCGTGACCTAGAAACTCGAGCAGCTAGTGAGCGAGAGGTTTGGTTTGGTTTGTCACTCTACGGTCATCTTATGAACACTTTAGGCTAAACAGACCGGGATCTACAGTTTAACGTGGATTCCGAACCACCAACAAACATCCATGGCACTGCCAGGATTCAAACCTGAGTGAGCGAGAGGAGTTTGCAATTTGCATTAACCAATAGTGTACAAAGCGGGCCTGAACAGCCGAGTGGCAAGCGCTCTGGCGCTCGGTACCACAGGTTTCGGGTTGGAGTCCCGACGGTGCCATGGAGGTTGCAGTGGTTCGGAATCCACTTTAAACAGTAGGTCCCGGTCTATTAGGATCGTAGAACGTTGCGCAGGTATTGTTACTCCGCGTCCGTAGCCTTTCTTCAATCTACACGCACCTACTGGGTAATGCTAAGTGAGTAACTCTAAATAAAGAAAGAGAGAAAAAAAGACTAAATATTTAAAATTTACTCAATTTATTAAACTAATAGGATAAAGAAACAAGATTCTATATTTCAAGGAACGGCTGAGTGACTAGCGCTCTGATTTCGGGTTGGAATCCCGGCGGTGCCATGGATGTTTGTGGTGGTTCGGATTCCACTTTAAACCGTAGGTCCCAGTCTAAGATTAGCATTGCGGGGGTATTGTTACCCCACGTCCGTAGATTATCTTCAAGCTACACGACTTTCTAAGCGAGTAACGTCGGCACAGCGCTTGTCTTAAGGCCTCGAAGACAATTGTCTAAGTGTTTGCCAGCTGCATTGGAACAAAAAAATAGTGTACAATGCACTCATTGCTTTGAGAGAGGAGATTAAACAACAGTTGTCACAAGTGTTTTGTGTCCTAGTTAGTCTGTCTGGTGATAGTTTAAACAATTTCTCCGCTATGATATCAAGTTACTTGTGAAATTTCTTCCGGAAGGCAATAAACCCATCGGAATAAGTTCGTTATACATAGAATGTGTTCGTTAATTTATTAAATATGGTATATGACCATGGTAATACTTGATTTATTTACTGTAAATTAATTTGAATACTAATCTCTTTGTCGTTTACTGAAATAAATTTAATAGTATCCCTCCCCTTTTTTAAATTATCAGTTTCCGAAATGGGTCTAGAGGGACCTAGTGTAAAATGCATTTATAATTTCTGTATTCAGGAAGTTTTCTTTAAAGCGTGTGAAGCGAACCCATTCTCTGTCTACGCGAAAGATAAATTAATAGTCTGGAAAGCCCCTCTTTTTGATATGAAGAAAATGAAGAAAGATGTCACCCCTAACAAGGGGAATTGTGGGGGAACAATATGTAGTGTAGCAGCCTGCTCGGTTGAGGTTGATGGTCGACCAGAGGGCTCTTCGTCTTCAACGCGTTCTCTGTCTTCTTTGAACTGTTTATACCAATTCTAAACATTTATTTCCGATATAGGAATGCTCACCGAATGCCTTCTGCAACATTCTATACGTTTCCGCAAGTAAAATTTAATGCAAGTTCTTTGCTCAATGAATTCAGACATTTCAAAAATCGACGGAATCGGTTTTTGCGTCTCACAGAGCCAAGCGTTAACTCAAACACCAATGAACATTTTGACGTCAAATTTCACACAGATGTCAAGGACAGTGCTAGCAACCTAAAAAAATAAAAAATAAATAAATAAATAAAAAGGAAATTCCACATGCCTCGGGAATTTTAAATTGAAGATTCGTCTTGCCTTTCAGACACAGTAATGTACTGAACGATTTTATATCTCTGAAATATTTATTATACAATAAAAATGCGCAGAAGATCTTCCTCCCCGTGGTGCACCTGGTAACACTTTCAGTGGCTAAAAGATCTGCAACTTGGCATTATTGTTAGATTAATGAACTCTGTTTCAGCATGTTTTGTTGTATTATTTTTGTTGTTGTTGTATGTTTTTTTTTTTTTTTTCGTTGTTCTTTTTTTGCTGTAACTGTTCACAATCTGCCATTGGAAATAAAAAATAAATAAATAAATAAAAATAAAAATTTCCAACAGAGTTGGACAAGTATAAAATGTCTATGGTAAAGATTCATTGTGAGTTTATAAAATACCATATCGACAGTAAGTTTCACCAAAAAAAGACAGCACACAGTATTTGACAGATCTGTCAATTCTCTTTAACATTTAATCTGTTGATTCTTCTCACTTGCTTCTGCTGCCCAAACTGCGAGACCTCACGCATTCACCTGGCAACAAAACAATCACTGACATACCTTACCTCCTCCCCCTGCCAAAGAAGAGATTGGAGCCAATTCCCCTCTCTCTACCTGTCATCATACTGTTCGATCTGCTCGCAGACGATTTGAGGACAACCCCACCCCAGTCCCGTATTGACTCAGGGTGCTCAGTTTGCGTAACACCTGCAAACACAACTCATCTTCCATGGGTCTTCTAACGAAATTAGCCGCCATCTCACCAACATGTCAAGGAATGATCTCGGGCAACCTCCCACCTCCTTTGTTTGATCTACCCCCCTCCACCCCCTCGTCTACCCTCCACCCCAGTACAGCAGCCACACCCGCAGTTATATGATTCGTGGAACAAAAAAGTATAAAAATAAAAAATTTACCAAAAAAAGAAAGAAATGTATGATGAAAGTTTCTTTATCCTTTTGTCCACAGAAAGCTAGTTCTCCAAGCTTGCTTCTATGTCAAGGTTCTAATAACATTTCCACTCCATGTCAGCACCGTTTTCTGATGTCTGATTGATTAATCAGAATTATTATTATTTATTTTTATTTTATTTTATTTTTTATTTATTTATTTTTTTTTTTTTTTCTTGAGGAGGAAGAAGTTGAATTTTCGTGGCATGGCATGGGTGTTGATCAGAAAAATTCCATTTTTGCTTTTTTTTTTTTTTTTTTTTTTTTTCCTTTCTTTAGGTAGGTTCGCAAAAAGATCATTGTGTCACTTTATCCGCAGATCTTTCAACGTGTTGTTAAGACACAAAAGAAAAGAAAGTAAAAGTTTGAAAGGATAGTGTCGAGAGATTGAAAGATTAAGTGAAAGATCAAATAAAACCCCCTTTTATTTGTAAGAATATTATGACATTTTTCTTCGTCGCAGTCCAGAATTGGTGTGTTTAAGCTTTCCTTTTTACAGAGTTTTTAAAGTATTTTATAAAGTTTCTTGCATATACATTGCTGATGCAATAGTACCACAGTTTAAGTCCTTAATCCAGTCCAGATCCTTGAATTTATTCCATTATGACTGTCATTAGCACATTGAACAAACAATTGAGCTTGTGCCAGTGCTGAGTGTAAACAATTTTTAACTTTAAAAGTTTATACCATTTATAAAGTTTTTAAAGCATTTTATAAAGTTTCTTGCATATACATTGTTGATGCAATAGTACCACTTAAATAAATACAGCGTTGAACATTACATTTTTTTTTTGTAACCAAAAATAACTGTTAGTCTTTGAAAACTAATGCTCAAAGACTAACTGATGTCTTGAGTAAAAGGAGAATAAAGCTTAATGGATAAGTTCAGAACTTTCCTTTTTACAAAGTTTTTAAAGTATTTTATAAAATTGCTTGCATTTACAATGTTGATGTAATAATACCACATAAGTTCCTAATACGAAACAAATCCTTGAATTTATTCCAATTCACTATAACTGCCATTAGCATATTGAACAACCAATCTTGTGCAATTGCTGAGTGTAAATAATTTTTAACATTAATTATGTACTTAAATAAATACAGCGTTGACATTACATCTCTTTTTTGTAAACAAAAAGAACTGTAAACAAAAATAACTGCTAGTCTTTGAAAACTAATGCTCCAAGACAAACTGATGTCTTGAGTGAAAGGAGAATAAAGGTTAATGGATAAGTTCAAAATTGGTATGTTTAAGCTTTCCTTTTACAAAGTTTTTAAAGTATTTTATAAAGTTTCTTGCATTGCATTTACAATGCCAGATTAAATAAATACAGCGTCATGCAATAGTACCACATAAGTCCCTAATCCAATCCAGATAATAAAATTTATTCCAATTCACTATAACTGCCATTAGCATATTGAACAACCAATCTTGTGCAATTGCTGAGTGTAAATAATTTTTAACTTTAATTATGTACTTAAATAAATACAGCGTTGACATTACATCTCTTTTTGTAAGCAAAAAGAACTGCTAGTCTTTGAAAACTAATGCTCCAAGACAAACTGATGTCTTGAGTGAAAGGAGAATAAAGGTTAATGGATAAGTTCAAAATTGGTATGTTTAAGCTTTCCTTTTTACAAAGTTTTTAAAGTATTTTATAAAGTTTCTTGCATTTACAATGCTCATGCAATAGTACCACATAAGTCCCTAATCCAATCCAGATAATAAAATTTATTCCAATTCACTATAACTGCCATTAGCATATTGAACAACCAATCTTGTGCAATTGCTGAGTGTAAATAATTTTTAACTTTAATTATGTACTTAAATAAATACAGCGTTGACATTACATCTCTTTTTGTAAACAAAAAGAACTGCTAGTCTTTGAAAACTAATGCTCCAAGACAAACTGATGTCTTGAGTGAAAGGAGAATAAAGGTTAATGGATAAGTTCAGAATTGGTATGTTTAAGCTTTCCTTGTTACAAAATTTTTAAAGTGTTACCACAGTTTAAGACCTTAATCCAATCCAGATCCTTGAATTTATTCCAATTCACAATAACCATTGCTGAGTGTAAAGATCTCTTAGCTTTACTAATGGGTTTAAATAATTACGGTATTGACATTATATATATATATATATATATATATATATATATATATATATATATATATATACACTGAAGTGACAAAAGTCATGGGATAGCAATATGCAAATTTTCAGATGGCAGTAGCATCGCGTAGAACAGGTATAAATGCGCAGTGCTTTCGCAGAGCTTTCATTTCTGTTCAAGTTATTCATGTGAAGAGGTTTTGACGTGATGATGACCGCACGACGGGAATTAACAGACTTTGAACGCGGAATGTTAGTTGGAGCAAGACGCATGGGTCATGCCATTTCGAAAATCGTTAGGGAATTCAACATTCCCAGATCCCCTGTGTCAAGAGTGTGCCGCGAGTATGAAATTTAAGGCATAACATCCCACCATGGACAACACAGTGGTCGACCGCCTGCACTTAACGACCGAGACCGGCGACGTCTGCAAAGAGTCGTAAATTCTAACAGACAAGCAACACTGCGTCAAATAACCGCAGAAATCAATGTGGGACGTACAAGGGACTTGTCTGTTGGAACTGTGCGGAGAAATTTGGCTTTCTTGGGCTATTCCAGCAGAAGACCCACTCGAGTGCCTTTACTGACAGAACGACATCGCTTGCAGCGGCTCTCGTGGGCACGTGAGCATATCGGTTGGTCCCTAGATGAATGGAAAACCGTGGTCTGGTCCGATGAGTCACGATTTCAGTTGGTAAGAGCTGATGGTAGGGTTCGAGTGCGGCGCAGACCCCACGAAGCCATGGACCCAAACTGTCAGCAAGGCACTGTTCAAGATGGTGGTGGCTCCGTAATGGTGTGGGCTGTTTTTTCATGGCATGGAATTGGTCCTCTGGTGCGACTAGACCGAACATTGACTGGAAATGCTTATGTTCAGCTACTTGGAGATCACTTGCAGCCATTCATGGACTTCATGTACCCAAACAACGATGGGATTTTTATGGATGACAATGCGCCATGTCACCGAGCCGCAACTGTTCGCGATTGGTTTGAAGAACATTCTGGACAATTCCAACGAATGATCTGGCCACCTAGATCGCCCGACATGAATCCCATCGAGCATTTATGGGACATCATCGAGAGGTCTGTTCGTGCCCAAAATCCTGCACCATCAACGCTTTCACAATTATGGACGTCTATCGAGACAGCATGGCTCAATATTCCTGCAGCCGACGATATCAAGTGGTATCCCATGACTTTTGTCACTTCAGTGTATATATATAATGTAATAAAAAATAATTGATGTTCTGTGATGTCTTCAATGAAAGCCTTCCTTTATGTATTTTTTAAAGTTTTTGTGCATTTAAAATGCTTATACAATAGTACTACAGTTAAGTCCTTAATTCAATCCAGATCCTTGAACTGATTCCGAACGGAATGGATATAAAACGAATTTTCCCATAAAAAATAAAGGGGAAAATGATTCAATTGCCCTCGCGAAAAAAAAACCCAATCCTGTTGTTATTGTGATGTTATACATTGAAGGGCTTATATAAAATAATTTTAGTGCCTGCTTAGCACTAAAGCACTTAATACAAAAGCAATTGGATGAAATACGTACGTGATGAAAAATTTACCTAATTTTATTTTCTCTTCTTTTTCAATTTCTTCTATTAGCTCGCACTCTCCCTATATATATCTTGTTCAAATTTTCAATCGTTCATAAAATACTTTTTATTCCTCCATTCAAGTTCAAGTACATTTTTTTTTTTTTTTTTTTTTTGAATTTGTAGTGAATGACACTGGATGTCAATACAGTTTTTTCAAATAGTAATTCATTCCTTCAATTTAATTAATTAATTTTAGTTTTTTTTTTAGATTTCAGTTGCATGTATCTACCCATAGAAGGCGCCAGATAAACTTTAAAAAAAAATGAATGAAAATTATTTATAAAGTACTTTCTGCAATAGACTGAAAAAAAGTAGGAATTGACTTTTACATTTTTTTTTTTTTTTTTTCATATTACTTGTTCAATCTTGGACCAGATTTGACATTTACTAAAAATTAGTCCAAATAACATTGATTACTGCTTTCTTGCCAAAATATGTCCACAAATCTCATAATGCCTGGTATTTCCAGACAATGCCTTTATGTCTTGATTAATATTGTATTTCTCTGCAAAGGTTTTGACATCTATCCATCTGGAACAGATTTCAATGCTTGTGAACCACCATAACTGGCGCGACAGTCCGTTGTGGGCCTTGGCCTTCTTTAAAAGACCCAGCCAGGCTGTTCTCTTCTTGGCCGTGGACCTCCAGTTTTTTATCTTAATAACATTAAAATCAGGGGCCTGAATGGCCGAGTGGCTAGAGCTCTGGCACTCGGTACTACAGATTTCGGGTTCGAGTCCCGGCGGTGCCATGGTTGTTTGCAGTGGTTCGGAATCCACTTTAAAAAGTAGGTCCCGGTCCTAATAGGATTGTAGAGCGTTGCGGGGGCATTGTTACACCGCGTCCGTGGCTTACCATCAAGTTACACGCGCCCGCTGGGTAATGCAAAGTGAGTAACGTATGTGCAGCACTTGCCTTAAGGCATCCAAAGATCAAGCTGTCTGTGTTTGTCAGCTGCATTAGAAAGAAAAAAAAACATTAAAATCAGAGTCTAAACAGTCGACCCATCCCTTTTTCGGTCTTCCCCTTGGTCGCTGTCCAAAAGAGGTTACATTGAAAACCCTCAAAGCAGCTCTATCACTTTCCATTCTCATGAGATGACCGGCCCATCTCATTCTGTTCATTTAACACATTTCAGAATGTCAATATCTCTAAAAAGTTTGTAAAGTTCAAAATTGTATCTTCTTCGCGCATTTCCACTGTCATTGATACCACCAAAAATATTTGGTAGCACTTTTCTTTCAAAGATTGCCAACTTTTTCTCTTCTCTGGCTGTTAGTGACCATGTTTCAGATGCATATGTTAATACTGGTCTTATGAGAGTTTTTTACAGTACAATTTTAGTTCTTATTTTAACCAGGTGGGATCTTGATTGGCTTCTAAGACCAAATAGGCAGCCATTGGCAGCAATAATTCTCTTTCGGATCTCGGGGCTGGATTTCATTTTGGTATTCAATCTCAGATCCCAGGTAAGTAAACTTTTTAACACTTTGAAATCTATGTCGCTCGATTTCAAAGAAATCACCACGACAGTCTCTTTTTCCGCAAAACATGTATTTGGTTTTTCTGTGAACCGTATACCAAACAATTTTAATTATTAAGTATATTAAATTGGACTTATTTCAAAAGGGACGTATACAAAGGTACTATTTATACTAGGTATTTGTATTAATAGAATCTCTGTTTTACATAGGTTCTCAAGTAGAGTTCTCGTAGCCCTTTGGGATATGGGTGAGTCTAAATCAGAAATTTTTTTTATTTTCATGAACTCTGGTATTAATTAGATATCATTGAATCCTTCTCATATGAATGTAGTTAATAAATTATAGTAACTTAAGTGAAGTTCTTTATTTTCTCTATTAATATATTCGATTAATATTAATTATTATTAATCAATAATTGTATTTTCAAATGAAATTTTTTTTAATTAGTTAAATCATTAATTCTAATATAGCATGCATGTTGTTCTGGTTAATACCACTTACTAAATGAGTTTTCTCTTCAAGAGAAACTATAATAGTATTTTCATCGGAAAATAACGAAAATTGAAAATATCTATACTTGATAAGAGGTTTTGGCAAACTGATGGCCGAGTGTTTAGCGCTCTGGCTGTCGGTACCTCAAGCTCGAGTCCTTGCAGTGCTATGGATACTTGTAGCGATTTGGAATCCATTTTAAACCGTAGGTCAGGGTCTAATATGACTGTAAGAGCGTTGGGCGTAGTGATGACAACACTACCCCGAACATCTCCTGTCCCGAAATCTGCCAGCAGGCAGACGGCCTTAGCCCGCCATAGGGCCTTGACCCACCACATCCTCAAAAAGTTGCACCTGAATAAATTCTTATTATTATTTTAAATCGCAAAGAGGCCTGGCGGCTAGCGTTATGGCACTCGGTACCACAGGTATCGGGTTCAAATCCCGGTGTTGCCATGTGTGTTTATAGTGGTTTGGAATCCACTTTAAAGCGTAGATCCCGGTCCTAATAGGATCGTAGAGAGTTGCGGGTTCGTTGTTACTCTGCGTCCGTAATTTATCTTCAAGTTATACGCGCCTCCTGCGTAGTGCAAAGTGAGTAACGTCGGCGCAGCCCTTATGACATAAAAGATCACGGTCTATTTGCCAGCAGCATTAAAAAAAAATTATTAAATAAAAAAATCATATAGTATATATATTTTTTTAAATATATTCTCACCCTCTTTCCCAAAACTTTTTAAAAAACTTACAGTATTTTATATTTTCATTACCTTTTTGCCCTTCACAACACGCACAGAGAGGAGAAGGAAGAAAAAAAAGCAACGCTTAATCCAACCTTCAAAGTTCTACTTACTCTCCCCCCCTCCTTTTTTTTTTTCCAGATGCAAATCCAAAACTGTATCAAAAAACCCAACGATGCGGAATCAAAGATTTGCTCTACCGTGCTAATAGGATTCGTCGAGTCCGAGACACCACAAACACTCCAGTCTTTCACCTTTCTTCCGCAGATGAAAATGATGTCCTTGCCCCTTGAGGTAGGGGGTAAAGGGGGGAGGGGCGGCCCTTTTTAATCTCTCGCCCCACACAAAGGCGTAATCTCCGTGTCACATTATGGCTGAGTAAGCGCATCAATGGAATGGCCCTCCAGAGCAATTTACACCGACAATAGACCCGTTACAAGGATTCGGTGATATGGACTCGCTCGCTTGAGAAGACAAGGACTCAAACACCGTCCCCTCACCTTTTTTCCCTAAAATACATCTGGGAGATTTCTGTGATCCGTTCTTTATGATTAGCTTTCCAGATTTATCCCCTCTTTTAAGCATTTCTTATGAGGACTTTTCTGAAGTGACATCTGGTCATCGCATGTGACGATCTAGAAAAAAAAAAGGGGATTAAGTTCTTCCCTGTGTCTGTAGTAGTTGTGGGAATTTTTAGACCATTGCTGAGATTTGTGGCTGCGGCGGTACATTCCTTAAAAGATCATGAGCAGTTTTTTTTTTTTACATACTACTGCGCCCAAAAAGTAAGATCAATTATTATTTATTTTTTTGAAAAAAACTCTTTATTTATTCACCCAAATTTATTTCATCGCCTTCAAAGTAATCCCCTCCGGACACGATGCTCTTATGCGAACTTTTCTCCCAATCCTCAATGCATGCTAAACATTCATTGGCTGGGATGGCCTTCAAAGCGCGCGATGATTCAATCGACTCAAAACGGTGCCCCGGTGTGGTCTTTTGAGTTTAGGGAATAGCCAGAAGTCACACAGTGTGAATACGGTGGTTGTGGAACGATATGGGCTTCATTTTTGGCGAAAAAGTCACGAAGAATCAATGGAGTGGGAGCTGCCGCATTTAGTGTTTTCGGTACCAATCGAAATTTGACGCGTTTGAGGCCCAAAATGGGATTGACCGATCCTTTTGAATTTCCAACATCATCAGCAAGGTCTCTAATTGTAAATCAACAGTTTGAACGCAAAAATCTTTCATTTTTTGCACGTGAGCTTCGTCGGTTGAGGTGGATGGCTGACAGAGGGTTCTTCGTCTTCAATGCGTTCTGTGCCTTCTTTGAACTGTTTATACCATTTCTAAACATTTCTTTCCGATATAGGAATGCCTTCTGCAACATTCTATATGTTTCCGCAAACAAAATTGAATGCAAGTTCTTTGCTCAATTAATTCAGACATTTCAAAAATCGCCGGAATCAGTTTGAGCATCTGACAAAGCCAGTCGTAACTCAAACACTAATGATTATTTTGACGTCAAATTTCACACAGATGTCAAGGACAGTGCCAGCAACCTAAAAAAGAAAAAAAAAATCGATTCCATAAGCCTTACAGAAATTTTAAATTGAAAATTGGTTTTACTTTTTGGACTCAATAGTAATACAGACGAACCTTAGTATAACATGAGATTCCAACTACACAATTTTGCTTAAAAAAGAAAACCTTTATTACTAAGGTAACATAAATCGAATAAAACTTTTTCAAGTTATTAGTTTTAATGATCAAAAACAATTAGGAGAGCATGGAAACCGGCAGTACCTATTTTTTTTATTATTATTAAGAAGGTGCTTAAGTTACATTTGAGAACCACTAAAGGGTTTGAGGTTGGCGTGGGCTGGGGGATATCGAATTCCCTCACTTCTCATTGAAGTAGTCGTTTCTCAGCAACTCTCGTTTGGTCTATTACACATCACAATTCATGGTGTAGTTCAAATTCAATCTGTAGCTGTTTTGACCTATGATGGTCGAACTGATAATCGCTAATTTCATGAGTCTTATTTTACATGACACTGAATAACTGCTATAAGATTTGAGTGACAGGTTGTTCTCATTAGTACAAAACACTAATTGCATATAATATAACTACCCACATTACTGCTAGCTTGAGTGATGGGTTATTATATACTTGTAAAATAACATACATTCCTCTCTCCTGGGAATGAAACACCAAAACTCTTCCCGTGAGAAAAAATGCTACAATATGTATGAAATAAAAATAGCATGCATCTTAACATATTCATCAGTGAATTTCATCAAATATGAGAATATGAACATCAGAACATTTCATTATATTTCATATTTGAAATTCCTTTTCAAAAGGGTTTTCACTAACACAAAAATTTTGTACAAAAACAATTTTAAATCTAATATTATTATTATCTATTATACCTATTATGTATATAAGTCTGATGGAAGGAACTACGACAAATATTTACCATCTTAAACTTCACACCTAAACTATGTAATATAAAAACAAATTTTTTTAAAGTTAATTCCTTCTTTTTTTTCACTATATTGTAGAAAGTCCTTTATAAATAATTGTCATTCATTTTTTTAAGTTTATCTGGCGCCCTCTATTGATAGATATATGCAACTTAAATCTAAAAAAAAAAAAAAAACTAAAATTAATTAATTAAATTTAATGAATTAATTAATATTTGAAAAAAACTGCATTAACATCAAGTGTCATCCACTACAAGTTCAAAAAAAAAATGTATTTGAACTCGAATGGATGAATAAGAAGTATTTTATGAACGATTGAAAATTTGAACACGATATATATAGGGAGAGTGTGAGCTAATAAAAGGAATTGAAAAAAAGATTTTTTATTACTATTCAGGTTGTTATTGAATTTAGAAGCTGCACTTTCTTCAGTAAAAGTACTAAAATTGAATGGTTTGTGAAACTTGGCACATTTAGAACATCCCGTGCCACAGTTGTTGCCAAATTCGAAATACAAAATAATCCTCACGAAAAGTGTAATGAACCGTATCCAACACCAAAGCAACTGATTCGTTTGTTCGCAGACGATTTTCTATCAAAGGAAGGGGGGATTACAAGAATGGAGTGTGTCGACAATGTGTTCTTTTAACCATGTAATTTAAAAAAGTGGGGACTTTGTACTGAATTGGTTGAGTCAAGAGAGGGTGAAATATACGCTCTTTGTGAAAGTTCTTGTTCGTGAAATAATGGACTAAATGGATTTTAGAGAGACTAAAACGGTGTAAATTTCCTTTTTTTTTATTGCTTATTTTTAAAGCCTCTTACATTTACAGTGCCAATGTAACATTTTTAAGAATCATATTTGGAGAATGGTATGATATTCAATAACACAGAGCTGTTGTTACTATAAGCCAAAATAAAATGTTTTTTTTTCAATACATTTGAATATGTAAAGTAATACAATTTTCATATATATATACGAAAAATTTATTACTTTACATTTTTTTATCAAGAATATTTTCTCCAATTATCTGCAACCAGCTTTTTCCAGTCACCATTCAGAAAGAGACATAATTTATGAGTAATATTGATATCAATGAATTAAAAATTGTGAAATCTTTTCTCATTTGAAACGCAACATTAAAAATAAATGTAATATGAAATATATATAAACGAGTATATATAACAGGTGGACTGAAAAGTTCGTAGACTGACACATAGTATTAAATCCATATGATTTTTAGTTAGCCCTAACCTTGAAAATATACGTGTATTACGTGTTAAGTTACACGTGTACTTACACGTGTAACTTACTACACGTGTATAAATTTGACAGCTGTTGCACTATTAGTATGTGAGTTATAGCATTTTTAGTGAAGCAACTTTTGTTAGTTTGAAAAAATGGATAAAAAGTAATTTCGTGTGTTAATAAAGCATTGCATTTTGGCGGAAAAAAATACTACTGAAGCCAAGGCTTGGCTTGATAAATATTATTCGAACTTTGCACCAGGAAAATCAACCATAGAGAAGTGTTTGTTAAATTTAAACCAGGCGAAATGAGCACCGAAGACGATGCACGCAGTGGACGCCCCAAAGAGGCTGTTACCGACGAAAACACCAAAAAAGTCCACAAAATAATTTCTGATATCCGTAAAGTGAAGTTGATTGAGATAGCTGGGACCCTAAAGATATCAAAGGAACGTGTTGCACATATCGTGAATGAATATTTGGATATGCGAAAGCTCTGTTCAAAGCGGGTGCCGCGCGAGCTCACCATCGACCCAAAACAACAATGAATTGATAATACTAAGCAGTGTTTTGAGCTGTCCAATCATAATGAACCCGAATTTTCCCGTCGATATGTGACAATGGATGAAACATGGCTCCATCATTTCACACCGGAGTCCAATCGACAGTCAGCCGAGTGGACTGCACGTGATGAACACTAAAAATGCTATAACTTCCCTAAAAATGCTATAACTCACATACTAATAGTGCAACAGCTATCAAATTTATACACGTGTCTTTTGAAGGTTAGGGCTAACTAAAAATTATATGGATTTAATACTAGTAGCGCCATCTATGTGTCAGCCTACGGACGTTTCAGCCCACCTGTTATGTATATGAAGAGATAAAAATGTACAGTAATAAAATTTTCATATATATATATATATATAAAATTTTATTACTTTACATTTAATTATTTCTATTTAACGATTATATTTAACAGACAGCATTAAAAAGAGGTACATATGGAATGAAAATAGCCTGTTTCTAACTATTTTTTTTTATATATAAAAAAAAGGAAAGCCATAATTTGCATGAATAAGTTACACCTTAAAATTTAATCAGAATTAATTGAATAGATTTTTATGAAGCTAGTATATATGAAGATATGTATATGTATGGAGGGATATATATGAAGTGATAAATAAATATAAAGTAATAAAAGTCATAAGTAATGTTGATATCAATGAATTCACAATTAAAAAAAAATTTTTTTTCATTGTGAATTCTTTTCTCACTTGAAAGCAAAATATAAAAAATAATTATAATTTGAAATATATATATATATAGAAATTTTGTTACTTTATATTTTTTTATCAAGAATATTTTCCCCAGTTAGCTGCAACCAGTTTTTTCCAGTCACCATTTGAAAAAGAAGATGACGTCATACATCTTTCGAACATAACGCTCCTGAAAAAAAAAAGTATATATATATGTATGTATACGTATGTATATATATATATATATATATATATATATATACATACGAAAATTTTATTACTTTAAATTTTTTAATCAAGAATATTTTCTCCAATTACCTGCAACCAATTTTTTATGCATATATATAATTTATATATATATATATGTAAATTATATATATATATATATGTAAATTATATATATATATATATATATAAATGCAAAGTAATAAAATTTTCATATTTATATAAATTTTCGAAAATTTTATTACTTTACATTTTTTTATCAAGAATATTTTCCCCAGGTAGCTGCAACCAGTTTTTTCCAGTCACCATTTGATAAAGAAGATGATGCCATACATCTTTCGAACATAACGCTCCAGGGGGGAAAAAAAAAATTGTAAAAGAACACAATTTATATGAAATTGCATTTTTTAGTCAAGTGTTATCACCCATGTAACAGCAAATGTACTATTCGTTCCATAAATCAAATTTCC
Organism: Caerostris darwini; assembly: GCA_021605075.1. Classification (NCBI taxonomy): domain Eukaryota; kingdom Metazoa; phylum Arthropoda; class Arachnida; order Araneae; family Araneidae; genus Caerostris; species Caerostris darwini. Next base: position 218,564 of record BPLQ01008976.1, read on the forward strand.
TCTTTTTGAATACAGTATTCTTAGAGAGAGAGAGAGAGAGAGAAAAATTGAAGACCACATTTCACATCATTTGTCATCACCAATTAAAGAAACAATTTTTTTTTCAATCTTTTTTGCGGCAGTTTTGTCACCTTCAACCACATTAACTCTGAGTTGTGGGTTCTGAACCTTAAAAATACTGCCCGTGGAATTGAATTAGCAATTGTGAATTATTTTCTCAATTGAAAGCAAAACATTGTAAATAATTGAAATAGGAAAAATATATCAAAGCTGCTATTTTTTAAAATTACAATGAACTCTTCATATATATACATAAAGTATAAAGTAATAATATTTACATACACGCATACATATATATATAAATTTTATTACTTTATATTTTTAACAACACTATTTTTCCTAGTTAGAGCTGCAACCAGTTTTTTCCAGTCACCATTTGAAAAAGACAGAATTTATAAGTAATATTGATATCAATGAATTAGAAATTGTGAATTCTTTTCTCACTTGAAAGCAAAACGTATGAATTATATGTATATATATGAAGAGATAAAAAAGATAATGCAATAAAATAAAATGTTCATATATATATATATGCGAAAATTTCAAATGAAGAGATGAAAAAATGTAACTAATAAAAGTTTCATAAATATGCATATATATATATATATATATATATATATATATATATATATATATATATATATATATACGAAAATTTTATAACTTTACATTTTTTTTTATGAAGAATATTTTCCCCAGTTATCTGCAACCAGTTTTTTCCATTCACAACTTGAAAAAGTCATAATTTATAAGTAATATTGATATATGAACTAATATCAACTATATATATACATATATATATATAAAGATAAAAAAATATAAAATAATAAAATTTTCATACATATATATATACGAAAATTGTATTACTTTACAATTTTTTATCAAGAATATTTTCCCCAGTTAGCTGCAACCAGTTTTTTCCAGTCACCAATTGAAAAACAAGATGACGTTGTACATGTCTAGAGCATAACGTTCCAGAAAAAAAAAAAAGGAAAAAATTGTAAAAGAAAACAATTTATATGAAATTGCATTTTTCAGTCAGTGTTATCACCCATGTAATAGCAAATGTACAATTTGTTCCATAAATCAAATTTCCTCTTTTTGAATACAGTATTCTTAAGAGAGAGAGAGAAAAAATTGAAGACAACATTTCACATCATTTGTCATCAACAATTAAAGAAACAATCTTTTTTCAATCTTTTTTGCGGCAGTTTCGTCAAGATGACCTTCAATCATATTAACTCCGAGTTGTGGGTTCGGAACCTTAAAATACTGCCCGTGGAATTGAATTAGCAATTGTGAATTCTTTTCTCAACTGACAGCAAAACATTGTAAATAATTGAAATATGAAAAATATATCAAAGCGGATATTTTTTAAAATTATAATGAACTCTTCATATATATATATATATCAATAAAGTATAAAGTAATAAAATTTACACACACATACATATATATATATATATATATATAAATTTTATTACTTTACATTTTTTATCAACAATATTTTTCCTAGTTAGAGCTGCAACCAGTTTTTTCCATTCACCATTTGAAAAAGACAGAATTTATAAGTAATACTGATATCAATGAATTAGAAATTGTGAATTCTTTTCTGACTTGAAAGCAAAACATTAAAAATAATTATAATATGAGCAAATAAACTATATATATAGATATATATATAAAGAGAAAAAAAATATAAAGTAATAAAATTTTCACATATATATATATATATATATACATACGAAAATTTTATTACGAAAATTTTTTTTATCAAGAATATTTTCCCCAATTAGCTGCAACCAGCTTTTTCCAGTCACGTTTTGAAAAAGACAGAATTTATAAATAATATTGATATCAAGGAATTAGAAATTGTGAATTCTTTTCTCAATTGAATATATATATATATATTGAATATATAAAATGTGAAGTAATAAAATTTTCATATTTACATATATATATATATATATATATACGAAAATTGTATTACTTTACATTTTTTTATCAAGAATATTTTCCCCAGTTAGCTGCAACCAGTTTTTTCCAGTCACCAATTGAAAAACAAGATGACGTTGTACATGTCTGAACATAACGTTCCAGAAAAAAAAAAAAAAAAAAAAAATTGTAAAAGAACACAATTTATATGAAATTGCATTTTTCAGTGAAGTGTTATCCCCCATGTAACAGCAAATGTACAATTCGTTCCATAAATCAAATTTCCTCTTTTTGAATACAGTATTCTTAAGAGAGAGAGAAAAATTGAAGACAACATTTCACATCATTTGTCATCAACAATTAAAGAAACAATTTTTTTTTTCAATCTTTTTTGCGGCAGTTTTGTGAAGATGACCTTCAACCACATTAACTCCGAGTTGTGGGTTCTGAACCTTAAAAATACTGCCTGTGGCATTCGAAAAAATTTATTTTTCTCAAAACAGCGGGGAGTTTAGATGCAGCCAATTAGAAGTTTCTACTTTAAAAAAAAAAATAATAAATAAAAAAAAATCTTTCATTAGCTAAAGAGATTCGAAATCACGTTTCTTATTTATAAAAGGAAAAACAAGCCAACGATGCTTAAAAAAAAAATGGCGATGATACTTCTATAGAATCTTAATATTTTCCACAGGCGTTATTTATCTGACTTCTGTGAAGCATCGGAAAAAATATAGCGTTGATTTACTTATAAAACCTGACAGAATCTTATTTACGTTCTGCTTTTGTGCTACATTTTCCTGATCGCCATTTGCAATCGCCTGATTGGTCAAATGAGACAGACGTCAACGGATTTAGGAACGCCTCCTTTTCTCTAATTGGCTTCTGAGTGAAACTAATGAATCTTTTCTTAAAGACTGGGAGATTAGTAAAGAGTCATTCAGAACAGGAAAAGCGTAAAATGAAAAGCACCAGGTGTTCAAAATTTACACAAAATTAATTCAGTTAATTTTATAAATTTTAAACACATGTTATTTCGTACATTTATTTTCTTACTTAAAACAAGTAATATAAAAAAAAATAATTTTAAAGTCAATTCCTACTTTTTTTTTCACTATATTGCAAAAAGTCCTTTATAAATAATTTTCAGTCATTTTTCTAAGTTTATCTGGCGCCATCTATTGGTAGATATATGCAATTTAAATCTAAAAAAAACTAAAATTAATGAATTAAATTTAATTACTGATTACTACTAAAACTATATTAATATCAAATGTCATCCACTACAAGTTCAAAAAAATGTATTTGAACTTGAGTGGATGAATAAAAAGTATTTTATGAATGATTGAAAATTTGAACAAGATATATATAGGGAGAATGTGAGCTAATAGAACGAATTGAAAAAAAATTTTTGGGGGTAATTTAAAATGTTTTATGTAACATAAATTTTTCTCCTTGACAATATGAGCGGTCTGATGACCAATTAGCTAGCGCTCTGACCTTTGGTACCATAGGCATCAGGTTCGAATCCGGGCGGTGGTACGGATGTTTGTTAGTAGCTCAAAATCCACTTTAATTGTAGGCCTCTGTCTAATTAGCCTAAAGTGTGTACAAAATGACCGCAGAGTGACAAACCAAACCTTGTTAGATTTGCGGCGCAATAGCCAATTAGCAAGCACTCTGACCTTTGTTACCACAGGCATGGATGTAGCATGGATGTTTGTTAATAGTTCGGAACACACGTTAAACTACAAGTCCCGGTTCCCCCCCGTAGAGCGACAAATCAAACCAAACCGTATTATATTCCCGCCCTGATGGCTAACTGGCTAGCGCTCTGGCCTTTGGTATCACAGGCTTCAGCTTGGAATCCTGGTGGTGGCATGGATATTTGTTGCTAGTTCGGAATCCACTTTAAACTGTAGGTCCCGGTCTAATTAGCCTAAAATGTGCACAAAATGACTGTAGAGCGACAAACCAAACCAAACCTTGACATTATGAACAAATCAAGAAACAGCCATACTAAGTGAAGAGTATACGCAGATACGAATCTGCCGGTGGTATGCATTGCAGTCACTGTTTTTTAAAAAAGGAGGAGCTCTATAGCAGTTGAAACGTATTTACCATCGATTGTCAAATTGCCTTATGAGAATTTGTTGGACTTTCTCGCACATGACACGCAAATGTGGGGAGGTGCCCTCTGTACATTGTACTCTTCCACTATTTGTGGGTCGGTTAATTGAGGAAAAATACAACTGCATAACATGATATATATTCGGGTCTTTTCCCAAATTTAAAAATAAAATATGAGAATATATTTTATTAAATACTGTACTCCTTCTGCGGCCTGATGACCAATTAGCTAGCACTCAGGCATTTTCTACCACAAGCTTCAAGTTCGAAACCTGGCGGTGGCTTGGATGGTTGTAAGTGGTTCGGAATCCACGCTAAACTGTAGGTTCCAGTCTAATTAGCCCAAATTATGCAAATAATGGCCGTAGAGCGGCAAACCAAAAACTTTCTTTAAAATAAATTAAACACTGTTCGGGATGATAATTTAAAATGAAGTTTGTTATTTATTAAGATAATAGATGTGACCTTAAATTTTCCTGTTCAGTTAAATAATAATATTTTATGTTTAAACACTTTTTTTTTTTTTTTGTGAAAGAATATTAATAAAGACTACAAAAATAAATTCAATGTTTATTAATGAATATTTATAATTTAATAATAAATATTTATAATATATTAATGAATATTTATAATTTAATAATAAATATTTATAATATATTAATGAATATTTATAATTTATTAATGAATATTTATAATTCATTTAGAACTGTAAGAAAGAAAAAGTTGATTTGATGCAAAAATCGAATGAAAAACTAGTAATACAAAAAAAAAAAAAAATTTTATGTCAATTCCTACTTTTTTTTCACTCTATTGCAGAAAGTCCTTTATAAATAATTTTCATTCGTTTTTTTAAGTTTATCTGGCGCCATCTATTGGTAGGTATATGCAACTTAAATCTAAAAATATTTTTAATTAATTAATTAAATTTAATTACTGAATTAATATTTGAAAAAACTGTATTAACATCAAGTGCCATCCACTATAAGTTCAAAAAAAATGTATTTGAACTTGAGTGGATGAATAAAAAGTATTTTATTAACGATTGAAAATTTGAACAAGATATATATAGGGAGAGTGTAAGCTAATAGAAGGAATTAAAAAATATATAATTAAATTTGAATAACTTTATATTCAAACGAAACATCTAATGTATTAAATAAATGGTCGTATTTTTCTTTCATTAAATGTTTTTTAATAATATAAATGATTTATTTCGTAACTTTATTTCATTTATTTCAAAGTATTATTATGTGAAATGTCCGTGCGTCAAAAATGATTAAAAACCAATGTATTATGATATTCAGTGTCTACTTTTTATTTATTACAACTAGAAAATATGACCTTAAATTGTCCGATTCAATTAAATAGTAATATTTTATTTTAAATAAGCTTTATTGTGAAAGAATATTTAATAATTAATAATTTCAGTTAAATAATAATAGTTTATGGTTAAACATGTTTTTTTTTTGTGAAAGAATATTAATAAAGACTACAAAAATAAATTTAATGTTTATTAATGAATATTTATAATATATTAATGAATATTTATAATTTAATAATAAATACTTATAATATATTAATGAATAGTTATAATTTATTAATGAATATTTATTATTAATATCCTTATATTCAAACGGAACATCTAATGTATTAAATAAATGGTCGTATTTTTCTTTCATTAAATGTTTTTTAATAATATAAATGATTAATTTCGTAACTTTATTGACTTTATTTCAAAGTATTATTATATGAAATGTCAGTGCGTCAAAAATGATTAAAAACCCTTGTATTATAACATTCAGTGCCTACTTTTTATTTATTACAACTAGAAAATATGACCTTAAATTGTCCGATTCAATTAAATAGTAATATTTTATCTTTAAACAAGCTTTATTGTTGAAGAATATTAATAAAGACTACAAAAATAAGTTCAATATTTATTAATGAATATTTATAATTTATTAATAAATATTTATAATTTGTTAGTGAATATTTATAATTTATTAGTGAATATTAATAAGTTATTAACGAATATTTATAATTCCACTAAAAAATTATAACAAAGAAAAACTTGATTTGATGCAAAATATAAATAAAAATAAAAATTATTATACTGCGAAATGGCCAATACATCAAAATGATTAAAAACCCATGTATTATGACATTCAGTGTCTACTTTTTATTTATTGAAACTAAAAAATATGCCCTTAAATTGTCCCTGTTCCATTAAATTATTTTAAGTTTAAACAATTTTTAAGTTTAAGAATATTAATAAAGAATTCATTTATAAATTCTAGAATATTAATGAATATTTATAAAACTGTATTAAATTAACTCAGCAAGAAAAAAAAAAATTTTTAAGGATAGAAAAATTAGTTTTTATATAAAATCGAATAATAAAAAAAAGAAATTTGTAATCTGTTTAGTTCAGATACAAAAGAATTAAGAGATTTTGCGCTTTTTCAAGATATTACTACTCTCATATCATTACTTTTGTTCGTTATTTTAAATGAAATAAAATTTTCAAAATTTTTAAAAAGCGAATTTATAATAAAACGCATCAATGTTATATACATTAACTGAATGCTTTATTTTGCTAGTTTATATTTCAGATTGCAAAATTAAATGAAAAGAAATACCAGAAAAAAATTAACAATCAACTAGGGATTGCAATACCGGGATACCGAATACCGGTATTTTGAGCCATTTGTACAATTTTGTAATACCGGTATTCACAAGTTTAAATACCGTTTTTTCGATATTTACTAAAAATTCAGAATTCTTATCTGTGAAATTCTTATTCTATAACAAATTCTTATTCTTATTCTATTTTCCACAAACCTATCCACATTCAGAAGAATTCGGTACAGCTATCGAAAATTATGATGACACTAATGTCGATAGTGAAAAGGAATTGTCCCTTGAACAAAAATTAGAATTGGCGATAATTAAAAAAATTTCAACAAACCAAAACACAATGCAGAAATCAGCTCTATCCAAAACAATCCGACGAGAAATAGATTTATTTGAAGATGAGGAATTTAGAGGTAAATACTTAGAAAAAGTATATCGCGCATTGCTTACAATACCACCCACTAGCGTAGATGCTGAAAGAGCGTTTTCGACAGCTAGTAATTTTTGCACAAAATTACGTTCCAGGCTTAATGATAGTACAATTGATGCATTATGTTTTTCAAAATCACATTTCAAAAATTTGTAATAATACCACAGACTGAATAGTGATATTTACACTTTTTTGTGATTTAAATAAATAAGATGTCCCTTTACTTTTTTGGGATTCATTATGTACTGTTATAATTTATAAGTTACAATTTTTTTTTGTTATATTTACATACTCTAATCAAACAGGCAAATAAAACAAAAAAAAACACCTGTGTTTTCTTTCTTTTTCTAAAATTTCTACTGCCGGTATTAAAACCGGTATCCCGGTATTAAGATCCAAAAAATACCGAATACCGGTATTGAATTTGTGGTCCGATATTGCAATCCCTACAATCAACGTGTCGTCCAATCACAGAGCGATCAATCATGAAAAGTTATAATTAACTATTCGTTAAAACGTGAAAACTATTCGTTAAATTTGTACATTTGAACTCTTTTATGACCGTAGACGATAATTTGTGGCAACAATTGCAATTTAGCTGTCGTAGAATAGATTTTGGAAGAAAGGGATATGGAATTGACGGGAATGCATTATCGCGCTATGATTTTCTATGATTTTAAAGTGAGGTTAAATCATGAAGAATGCCTTCAACATCTACAACTAGCATATCGAGACGAAGCTCCATCTCGTGCTACTGTATTTAGATGGTTTACAGAATTTCATAGAGGTCGAAGTTCTCTGCTGGATCAAGAACACACAGGAAGACCATGTGTCGGTCCAAAACATGTGTCGGCTATAGGAAAAATGTTAGTCGATGATAGTCGCTGCATTTATCAAATGATACAGAAGAAACTTAACATTGATCCGCAGATACAAATAGAATTATTCAAGAAGAACTGCATATGAAAAAATTAGTTTGTCGTTAGGCCCTCCATAATTTAACAGAACACCAAAAAACGGAGCGTGTCAGAATCTTCAAAGAAATCATAAAATTACTTAACTATGGTGGACACCGCCTTATTTCTAAAATCATAACTGGTGATGAAACTTAGATACCTTTTTTTGACGTTCCAACTCGAAAATAAAATAAAATATGGGTCTTTGAAGATGACCCCAAACCAACAATGGTGAAAAGACAACGAGCAATGAAAAAATAATGTGTGCCGTTTTCTTCAGAAGTACGGGACCGGTCAAAGCCATCAAGCTGGAGGGACAGAAGACAGTCACAACTAACTGGTACACCCTAAGTGTCTTCCAGAAATTCTTCAAAAGTGAATGTAAGGGGATTCATGTCGGTCCAAGAATATATCCAAATGGAACTAATTGACTTACAATGCAATATTGAATTAAGACACACTTTTGAAACATCAGAATCAAAAAAAGATTTTTATAACTCTTACGTCACAAAAGAGAAATTTTCCAATCTGAGAAATCTGGCACAAAAAGTTGTTAGCGCTTTTTGGTTCAACTTACACCTCCGAATCGTTTTTTTCGAAAATGAAATTGACCAAACTCAAAACACGCTCAAACATAACGGACGCTACCCAAATTGAGCTCAATTTGCAAAATCTAAGTGAAAGAGTAGAGAAACAAATATCGCACTGGTAAAATATTTTTTTTATTTATTTATTTTTTTTTTTATTTCCAATGGCAGATTATGAACAGTTACAATGAACAGTTACAGCAAAAACATACAACAACAACAACAAAGTAATACAACAAAACATGCTGAGACAGAGTTCATTAATCTAACAATAATGCCAAGTTGCAGATCTTTTAGCCACTAAAAAGTGTTACCAGGTGCACCACGGGGAGGTAGATCTTCTGCGCACCCGGTAAAATAAATATTCTTTAATGATTTCATTTTTTTTATTTCATTTATATTTATATATTTTAGGGGCCTGAAGGCCGAATGGCGCGCTCTGGCGTTCGGTACAACAGGTATCGGGTTCAAATCCCGGCTTTGCCCATGGGTGTCGTAGTGGTTCGGAATCCACTTTAAAACCGTAGGTCCCGGTCTACTATGATCGTAGAGCGTTGCGGGGGCATTGTTACTCCGCGTCCGTGGCCTACCATCAAGTTACATGCGATGCAAAGTGAGTAACGTCTGTGCAGCGCTTGCCTTAAGCCATCCAAGACGTCCATGTCTAAAAGTTTGCCAGCTGCATTAGAGAAAAAAAAATATTTTTTATACACAGTCCAATCACATTAATGTGACCACCTGTCAAAAGACAGAATATGCACTCTTGTATATTCTGGCTTTAAGTGGAATGTGGTATTAAGTGGTATTCTTTATATACACTCCACTGCAATGTGCTGCCACCTGCCTTTTGGGATTGGTTATTTAACGTTGACGTCGAAAGTATGTGGTGGTCACATTAATGTGACTGGACTATGTATTTCATTTTTAGTGTTATATATTTCTTTACAATGTGCGTTTAATATCATTATTATTATTATTATTTTTGGAACACCCTATCTGATAATCTACTTGAAGGCAACTCATCTAAAACCTGGTTTAACTTTATTCTAAACATCCCTGATCAGCTCAGGTTTAAAGCTGTTGCCCTTTTCAGACTCCTGACGGGCCATGATTGTATGGCCAATCATCTTTTTCGTATGAAAATATTTGCAAGCCCAAAATGAATGCTCTGCAGTCTTGGAGGGGACATGGATTCATCTCACCTTCCTGTCTGCCCTGCACTTGCTTCCTCTACTGTGTAGGGTCGTTACTGGGAGGCTAGGGCCCTTATGGACTAAACATGTCGCTATGTGATTTCTTTCATTTCTCGTTGTTGTTTTCATATTCTTTGCGTTCATTTTATTTTTTATTTTATTACTTATTGTAGCCTGCCATTGGAAATAAAAAAAAAATGTTAACATGTAAGAATAAAAGTAAGCACAATAATAATAACTCATCATGTTTCGATTTTTCACTCCAAAAAAATGTCTATAGTGAGTCTAAATCTAATAATATAATTTTATATGTGGCCGGCGGAGTTAGGATGCATTTCCAAAGTGGCCAGCAAGATCACTTGGGTTGGCCATTCCTGGTTTAAAATGTAATAATTAGTAATAGGTATTTAAGATAATAAAGAGTTTTTACATACCGTACTTCAAAAATACGGTAATTTTTTCTCCCTAGCGCGCATGCTCATAGGAACTTGCGCATGCGTATCTGTAATAATGTTTCCTATGAGCATGCGCGCTAGGGAGAAAAAAATACCGTATTTTTAATGTACGGTATGCAAAAACTCTCTAATGATATTATGTTTCAGTTAATATAATTTGATGTTAAACAATATTTGTTGAAATAAAAAATAATTACTGGCGTATTTTTAACGAAACATTAGATTTTTTTTTTTTTAAATATCACTTCATGTATAGATAAGATAAAGATAAGAATTGATTGATTGAGATAAGAATAAAGATAACTGCCAAAAATTATTCCATACAAGAACGAGATTTCATTTTGACGAAATTCCAAAATGTTAACAAACATAATCGCGCATATTAAGCAATATCATAAATAAAGTTACAAAATTTGCTTTAAAAAAAAAAAAAAAAAAAAAAAAAAAACGTGAAATTGTATTTCACTTAATATTTATGCATAAAAGAAACAATATGTCGTATACGTGAAAAAATTCTTAATTCTTTTTGCTGCATCAGAACAAAACAGAAAAAGAATTTCATTTTATTTTTCCTTCTGAGAATGAAAATTCTATATACGTTTCTTCATCAAATCGATTTTTTTTTTCTGTGCTGAGATATTTTACTGCGATTATAAATTACTTGATTTGATTTTAATGTGCGGTTAGAAAATTAACGGCTGTGATCTTTAATCTAGATAACAAAAATGAGTCAATAAAATATTAAATCTGATTTTGGTCAAAGATATAATAACTCGTCTAACCAAAAAAAAAAAATTTTTTTTTCATAGAATCTCTCATAACGTGAACATCTCGGCTAATACTACTAAGCTCAAAAAGTAAGACCAATTATTATTTTTTTTTTTTTTTTTCAAAAACTCTTTATTTATTCTTCCAAACTTATTTCATCGCCTTCAAAATAATCTCTTCCGGACACAATGCACTTATGCCAACTTTTTTTCCAATCCTGTATGCCTGCAAAAAAGTCATCAGCAGGGATGGCCTTCAAACCGTGCGGCGATTCCCGTTGAATCTCTTCAATTGACTCAAAACGGGTCTTTTAAGTTTAGAAATAGCCAGAAGTCGCACATACTAATAATACAACAGCTGTCAAATTTATACACGTGTCTTTTGAAGGTTAGGATATGGATTTAATACTAATAGCGCCATCTATGTGTCAGCCTACGAACCTTTCAGCCTTTAATTTAAACCTTTAAACCTTTAATTTAATGTAAACTAATAAATTACGTAAATAAATAAATAATGTAATAACGTAATGTTTTTTAATACGTAATAATAATACTTTAAAATACTTTTGAAATATTTTTTTATTATTTTCAATATTTTTTAAATATTTTCACTAAAATGAACGATTAGAATAAAAATAATTTTTTTTCTAACTGTTTTTTTATGTACCTATAAATAACTATTTAACTTTTATCATTTCATTGACTAATTGTTTTTGATTTACAATTGTTGTAAATGAATATTATTCTTACATAATTTTATATAATTCAAAAGTAAATAATTTACTGCACTGCTATTATAAGCGAATACTAGATGCTTTTTAGAAAAACAGTGATATTTTTTACATAGAAAAAAATTTTAAAGATGGTTCATCTGGTTAGGTGATTATTAATTATTAACTTATTAAATATTCCTTATATTATTTTATAGCTTTCAAATTCGTTGATGATTGATTATATTGCTATATTATCTTATATATATATATTTATTTTTTGGTGAATTTATTTATAACTTTTCAATGTTTTATTGAATAAAGCAGATTTTTTAATGTCAACTAAGATACATGTAAAAAATACATAAAGAAATATTTTTTAATAATTGCATCATTTTAAGTAAAAAAAAATCACAGTTAAAAAGTACCACAAAATATACTACATACCTCTTTGTTGTATATATCAGATATGTAACAGTGATATGTTACCCCAACATGTTAGCACATTTAAACATGTACGTTAATATTAACATATATTTTTACATAACATTAACATATATTTTTACATGACATTAACATATATTTAACATGTACATTAACATATAATTAACATATAATTAAATTAACATTTCATAACATTAACATAAATTTTTTATTATTTTTATTAATTATAAATTATCATTTTTAATTATTAATTATTTAATTTTAATTATTAATTATAACTTATATTAACATATATTTTTAAGCGTAAATTTTTAAACATAAAACATTTTTCAAGAATTACCACTAAAAAAAACACATTCAAGACGTATTCACACAAATACAAGAATATATTATAAGTCTTTTTTTCGTTTTAAAATACATAATTACAATTTTTTTTTACTAGTTTCTCACACACAAACGAAGTTAAAAATAATAATAAAGTCCTTTTTGTCACCTTTTTAGTTACGATACGTTGAAAAGGAGCAGAATTAAAAAAAAAAAGAAAAACAAAGTTTCACATTTTCGGCCAAGTCATTTTTTTTTTTTTTTTATTCGCCATATCTTCTTATTATTTTTTTTTTGCAACTTCTATTTACTTATTAATTTTCGCGTGTGGCATCCCCTCCCCATCTCAAAATAAATAAATAAAATAAGATGTCTACATCAACGCGGCAATTTCTTTTTTTTTTTTTTTTTTTTTTTACAAACAGAAGAACTGTTGGTTTAAAGGCGTCTTTGTCATGTTTTTAACTCGTAACACGAGGCTGTCAGACATTTGGAAGTCGGAATGAAAAAAGAAAGAGAGAAAAATAAAAAAATCTTTTACGAAATCAGCAGATATCTTTTCCGTCTTGGGATTTTATTTATTTATTTAATTAACTCGTGACAGCCTAATCTCAACGAAGCCATTCAGTTTCTTTGCCTCCAAATGTTCTGCTTGTTCAAAGAACCAAAACAGTTTTTCCAAACGAGGAGGCAGCTGAAACCTATATGCTAATTATTTTTTGCGTAGGGATAATAGGGAAATTCAGAAAGGGATTTTGTAGTTTTTACGATTCATTGCTTTATGCTGCAATGAAGTCTTTGTGTTTTATTTATTTATTTAATTAATTCCTGACAGCCTAATTTCAGCCTTCTTTGCTTCCAAATGTTCTGCTTGTACAAAGAACCAAGACAGTTTTTCCAAACGAGAAGGCAGCTGAAACCTATAAGCTAATTATTTTTTGCTTAGGGAAAATAGGGAAATTCAGAAAGGGATTTTGTAGTTTTTACGATTTACTTTATGCTGCAATGAAGTCTTTGTGTTTTATTTATTTATTTAATTAATTCCTGACAGCCTAATTTCAGCCATTCTTTCTTTGCCTCCAAATGTTCTGCTTGTACAAAGAACCAAAACAGTTTTTCCAAACGAGAAGGCAGCAGAAACCTATATGCTAATTATTTTTTGCGTAGGGATAATAGGGAAATTCAGAAAGGGATTTTGTAGTTTTTACGATTCACTGCTTTATGCTGCAATGAGGTCTTTGTGTTTTATTTATTTATTTAATTAACTCGTGACAGCCTAATCTCAGCCAAGCCATTTAGTTTCTTTGCCTCCAAATGTTCTGCTTGTACAAAGAACCAAAACAGTTTTTCCAAACGAGAAGGCAGCAGAAACCTATATGCTAATAATTTTTTGCGTAGGGACAATAAGGAAATCCAGAAAGGGATTTTGTAGTTTTTACGATTCACTGCTTTATGCTGCAATGAGGTCTTTGTGTTTTATTTATTTATTTAATTAACTCGTGACAGCCTAATCTCAGCCAAGCCATTTAGTTTCTTTGCTTCCAAATGTTCTGCTTGTACAAAGAACCAAAACAGTTTTTCCAAACGAGAAGGCAGCTGAAACCTATATGCTAATTATTTTTTGCGTAGGGATAATAGGGAAATTCAGAAAGGGATTTTGTAGTTTTTACGATTCACTGCTTTATGCTGCAATGAGGTCTTTGTGTTTTATTTATTTATTTAATTAATTCCTGACAGCCTAATCTCAACGAAGCCATTCAGTTTCTTTGCCTCCAAATGTTCTGCTTGTACAAAGAACCAAAACAGTTTTTCCAAACGAGAAGGCAGCAGAAACCTATATGCTAATTATTTTTTGCGTAGGGATAATAGGAAATTCAGAAAGGGATTTTGTAGTTTTTACGATTCACTGCTTTATGCTGCAATGAAGTCTTTGTGTTTTATTTATTTATTTAATTAATACATGACAGCCTAATTTCAGCGAAGCCATTTAGTTTCTTTGCTTCCAAATGTTCTGCTTGTACAAAGAACCAAGACAGTTTTTCCAAACGAGAAGGCAGCTGAAACCTATAAGCTAATTATTTTTTGCTTAGGGAAAATAGGGAAATTCAGAAAGGGATTTTATAGTTTTTACGATTCACTGCTTTTATGCTGCAATGAAGTCTTTGTGTTTTATTTATTTATTTAATTAACTCGTGACAGCCTAATCTCAGCGAAGCCATTCAGTTTCTTTGCCTCCAAATGTTCTGCTTGTACAAAGAACCAAAACAGTTTTCCAAACGAGAAGGCAGCTGAAACCTATATGCTAATTATTTTTTGCGTAGGGATAATAGGAAATTCTGAAAGGGATTTTGTAGTTTTTACGATTCACTGCTTTATGCTGCTGAGGTACGTGTAAGCTACGGGCGTGGAGTAACAATTCCCCGCAACGCGACACTGACCTACGGTTTAAAGTGGAATCCGAACCACTACAAACATCCATGGCACCGCCGGGATTCCAACCCGAAACCTGTGGTACTGAACGCTAGTCACACGGCCCACAGGTCTCGAGCCTTGAAATATGGAATCTTGTTTCTTTGTCCTATTAGTTTCAGTAATGAATGAAGTCAATTTGAAATATTTAATCATTTCTTTCTCTATAAACGATTTAAATGTCATCGAGGTGTCATATCATTGCGCATATCATCAACGTAAAGTATAATGTTTTCATCAATTTCCATTTCCTCATGCATTTCATCTGGTATATACTACTCCGCCCAAAAAGTAAGATAAGTTTTCATTTTTAATTTCTCGGGTATATGGAATTTCAATTTTTTTCCAATTCCTTCTATTAGCTCACACTCTCCCTATATATATCTTGTTCAAATTTTCAATCGTTCATGAAATACTTTTTATTCCTCCACTCAAGTTCAAATATATTTTTTTTGAACTTGTAGTGGATGACACTGGATGTTAATACCGTTTTTTCAAATATTAATTCAGTAATTAAATTTAATTTATTAATTTTAGTTTTTTTTTACATTTAAGTTGCATGTACGTAATAATAGGCAGATGTAAAAGCAAAATTTCAGCTTTATTTGTAAAGGAATTTTCTGCAATATAGTAAAAAAAAAAGTAGGAATTGACTTAAATTTTTTTTTTTATATTGCTTGTTTTTTTCTGTTTTAGGTTGCTGGCACTGTTTTTGACATCTGTGTGAAATTTGACGTCAAAATATTCATTAGTGTTTGAGTTACACTTGGCCTTGTGAGACGCTAAAACTGATTCCGGCGATTTTTGAAATGTCTGAATTAATTGAGCAATGAACTTGCATTAAATTTTGTTTGCTGAATGAATATTCGTGTGCGAAAACGCATAGATGGTTGCAGAAGTCATTCGGTTAGCAAACTGTATCGGAAAGAAATGTTTAGATGTGGTATAAACAGTTCAAAGAAGGCAGAGAACGCGTTGAAGACGAAGAGCGCTCTGGTCGAACATCCACTTCAATCGACGAAGCTCACGAGCAAAAAATGAAAGATTTTTGCTTTCAAACCGTTGATTTACAATTAGAGACCTTGCTGATGATGTTGGAAATTCAAAAGGATCGATCAATTCCATTTTGGGCTGCAAACGCGCAAATCTCAATTGGCACCGAAAACACAGAATGCGCCAGCACACACTTCATTTATTTTTCGTGACTTTTTCGCCGAAAATGAAACCCATATCGTTCCACAACCACTGTATTCATACCGTGCGACTTCTGGCTATTCCCTAAACTCAAAAGACCACTTCGGGAACACCGTTTTGCTTCGATTGAAGAGATTCAACGTGAATCGCCGCGCGCTTTGAAGGAAATCCCTGCCGATGACTTTTTAACTTGCATTGAGGATTGGAAGAAAAGTTGTCATAACTGCGTTGTGTCCGGAGGGGATCACTTTGAAGGCGATGAAATAAATTTGGAAGAATAAGAAAATATTGTCTTTGTGAGACGCTAAAATGATTTCAGCGATTTTTGTAATGTTTTAATTAATTGAGGAAAGAACATTCAATTTTGTTTGCAGAAACCTATAGAATATTGCAGAAGGCATTGGGAAAGCATTCCTGTATCGGAAAGAAATGTTTAGAAGTGGTATAAACAGTTCAAAGAAAGCAGAGAACGTGTTGAAGACGAAGAGCGCTCTGTCGACCATCAACCTCAACTGATGAAGATCACGTCCAAAAAAATTACAGATTTAGTGATTGCTAACCATCGATTTAAAATTCAAGATCTTTCTGCTGATGTTAAAATTTAAAAAGGACCGGTCAATTTATTTTAAAAGATGTTTTGGGCCTCAAACGCGTCAAATCTCGATTGGTACCGAAAGCACTAAAATTTTTGAAAGAACATCGTCGCGTTGAAGTGCGTGAAACAATGCTTTCTGACTATCAGGACATGTTGAAATGCATCCTAACTGGAGATGAGACTTGGATTTATAGTTACGACCCGGAAAAAACCGATCAATCGAAAGAATATTGTGACAAAGGTGAAGCAAGACCGAAAAGAGCACGCCAAATTCGCTCAATAATCAAGGTCACGTTGACTGTTTTCTTCGATTAATGTGGTGTGGTGCATTAAAAATTTCTTCCGCCGGGTCAAACTACTCTTGGTTTTGTATCACGATAATGCGCCAGCTCATACTGCATTGATTCTTAGTGACTTTCTTCCCAAAAATGAAACCCATATCGTTCCATAACCACCGTATTCACACCGTGCGACTTCCTGGCTATTCCCTAAACTCCAAAGACCATTCCGAGGACACCGTTTTGAGTCGACTGAGGAGATTCAACGTGAATCGGCGCGCCGATGACTTTAGATTGGAAACACAGTTTGCATAAGTGCATCGTGTCTGGAGGGGATTACTGTCAAGGCGAGGAAATAAATTTGGAAGAATAAGTAAAGAGATTGTGAAAAAAATAAATAACTGGTCTTACTTTTTGGGCTCAGTAGTAGAATCCATATCACATTGGAAGATAATGTTTAGATGTTTTTCTTTTACAATTAGATTTAATTTGTTTGATTTTTTTTTCTCTTCTGACAGACGATTACTTCCAGAAAGTTGGCCTTTTGGATTTATTCAGTTTTAGTGAAAATATGAAGTATTCGAGGAAGATCGATTGGACAGAATCTGTAATCTAGAGATATAGAGATATTTTTAGTTAGCCCTAACCTTCAAAAGACACGTACATAAATTTGACAACTCGTGCCATATTAGTATGTGAGCTATAGCATTTTTAGTGAAGCAACTTTTGTTAGTTTGAAAAAATGGGTAAAAAGGAATTTCGTGTGTTAATTAAAGTATTGCTTTCTGGCGAAAAAAAAATACTAATTAAGCCAAGGCTTGGCTCGGTAAACATTATTCGGACTTTGCACCAGGAAAATCAACCGTAGAGAAGTGGTTTGCTAAACTTAAACGAGGCGAAATGAGCACCGAGGACGATGCACGCAGTGGACGCCCCAAAGAGGCTGTTACCTTCGTCGGTAACATCAAAAAAGTCCACAAAATAATTTCTGATAACCGTAAAGAGAAGTTGATTGAGATAGCTGAGACCCTAAAGATATCAAAGGAACGTGTTGGACATATCGTGAATGAATATTTGGATATGCGAAAGCTCTGTTCAAAGTGGGTGCCGCGCGAGCTCACAATCGACCCAAAACAACAACAAATTGATGATTCTAAACAGTGTTTGGAGCTGTTCAATCTTAATAACTCCGAATTTCTGCGTCGATATATGACAATGGATGAAACATGGCTCCATCATTTCACACCGGAGTCCAATCGACAGTCAGCCGAGTGGACTGCACGTGCTGAACACTAAAAATGCTATAACTCACATACTAATAGTGCAACAGCTGTCAAATTCATACACGTGTCTTTTGAAGGTTAGGGCAAACTAAATATCATATGGAAGGCAATAGATTTGCTGCGTTGCGAATATGAAGACAGTTTTTTTTTAAATGGTGTACAAATAATAAATTTTCAAGCTAAACCTCAACGAGTACCAAATTCGTACGATCAATGGAGATTTACGCAAACTTGCATACAAGAAAACTCCTTTTCTAATCTTCTGGCTGCTTCAGGGGCAGTCAGCGATCTGATTGTCAATTGGCTAGCTCTGTGGCCTTTGGTATCACACGCTTCAAGTTCGAATCTCGGCGGTGGCATGTATGTTTGTTAGTGGTTCGGAATTCTTGTTAAACAGTATGTCCCGGTGTAATTAGCTTAAAATGTACAAAAAATGACCATAGAGCGACAAAGTAAACCAAACGTTGTTAGATTCGCGGCCTGATGACCGATTGGCTAGCGCTCTGGCTTTGTTACCACAGGCTTCAGGTACGAATCTTGGCGGATGGCCTGGATGTTTGCTAGTGTTTCGGAAATCATCTTAATATCTAGGTCTTAGTGTAATTAGCGACTAACCAAACCAAACCATTCTGGTATAGTTAGAATTTTTAGAAATAAAGAGTTACAATGCTTGTGTGTCATAGTGTCGTTTGAATATTTGTTTTTCATGGTTCCAGTTGAATGACATTTTAAATTGGTTTTGGATGTGATACTGTTTTGGGTTTTACGAGGACGAATTATCCGAAAAGAAAATAAAGTTGATGATGCAGATATAAACTGATGGAAGTACCAGAACCATAATATTAAATTTTATGGTTGAAATTTGACTGAAAAATTTGTAGTGCTCGATAAATAATTGCAGCAATAGTACTACCAACCTTGTCTAAAAAAGTCAATTGACTAGCGCCACACAGTACTTTAGTACCACAGGCTTCAGATTCGAATCTCGGCGATGGCGTGGATGTTTGTTAATGATTCGGAATCCACGTTAAACTGTAGAATAATCAGAAGTAGGTCCCGGTCTAATTACCCTAAAATTTGCACAAAATCACCATAGAGCGACAAAACATACCTAAACTGAAAAAGAACACGTTGGTTAAACTGTTTCATTTGTTGTGGTTAATTACTTCATTTTGTCGTAAATTCAACATAATTTACATGAAATTATTCTCGCTTCAGGATAAGATGAGTTTCCTCGTATTTTAATTTTCTTTTTCAATTCCTTCTATTAGCTCACACTCTCCCTATATATATCTTGTTCAAATTTTCAATCGTTCATAAAATGCTTTTTATTGTTCCACTCGAGTTCAAATATATTTTTTTTTTAACTTGTAGTGGATGACACTTGATTTTAATACAGTTTTTTCAAATATTCATTCATTACTTAAATTAAATTAATTAATTAAAATTTTTTTTAGATGTAAGTTGCATATATCTACCAATAGATGGCGCCAGATACACTTAAAAAAATGATTGAAAATTATTTGTAAAGGACTTTCTGCAATAGAGTGAAAAAAAAAGTAGGAATTGACTTTATATATATATTTTTTATATTACTTGTTTGGGTTCCACTGAGGACAATTTTTAGAGTTTGGCACATATGGTTGTCGATAACTTGAACATTTCAATTCTTCTTTGCATTCTATATGTGAATGATTTAGTGGGACTCAATTTCAGTAAGTGCTTTGAACCGATTGGATTTTTCAATGTAGTCGAAACAATATAAGTCAATTACATAAAATGAAGTGTTTCGATAAAGATTACGATTGCATATAACAACCTCCTGTATCGTTTCCAGCCTTGGTACTACAGATTTCGGGTTCGAGTCCCGACGGTGCCATGGATGTTTGTAGTGGTTCGGAATCCATTTTACGCCGTAAGTCCTGGTCTCATATGATCGTATATCGTCACAGAGTCAAATCAGACTTCTCACCCACGTCGTTTCCAAACTCTATAGGGGCAACTCAGCTCTAGGAACAGTGACGTCGTGTAATTTGGTATAATAGTAGTGGTCCTATTAGACTGGGACCTACAATTTAAAGTGGATTCCGAACAACTATAAACCTGCATGGTTCGGACGGACTCGAACCTGTAGCACCCAGCACTAGTCACTCGGCTATCAGGCCAGTTTTATAAATAATGAATTGAAAAATTCGTGGATTCCGAACCACTAACGAACATCCATGCTACAACCAGGATTCTGTTGCTACAGACATATGGAGACATGCATGCTTCAGTTCCTTAGTGCGAGAAACTCCAATCAAGAATTCGCCATTAATTCTCAACTATATACACTCAAAAGCCAGAACATTATGACCACCTGTCAATAACGAGTTGGCCCACCTTTGGCGCGCAACACAGCTTCAACCCGCCTTGGCATGGATTAATACCAGTTAAATACCACTTCCACCTGATCACGTGCCTTCCACGTCAACCAGGCGAGTTCATTGCAAAATGTAGGGGTGGTCATAATGAGTGTATATATATATATTTTTTGCCCTAATACAGCTAGCAAACACGTAGACAACTGTCTTGGATGCCTTAAGGCAAGCGCTGAACGGACGTTACTCACTTTGCATTACCCAAGGGGCGCGTGTAACTTGAAGATACGCCACAGATGCGCAATAACAACGCCCTCGCGAAGCTCTACGATCCTATTAGACCGCGGGCTACGGCTTAAAGTGGATTCCGAACCACTACAAACATCCATGGCACCGCCGGGACTCGAACCCGGAATCTGTGATACCGAGCGCCAGAGCGCTGGCCACTCGACCACTCAGGCCCTATTCTCAACTCTATTGTATTCGAGAAAACTCAACAAACTCATTTAAACAGAGAGAGCGTAGATGCGAGAAAAGTAGTCATAGCAGCCTCCAAGTCCTACTTTACGCTCAGTGAGTCCTCCAAGTAGGCTCCTAGTCACACTTTAGGCTACTTTATCCTACTTTAGGCTCAGTGATAACGCACGCGCGCGTGTGGATCGTAATCAGTTCCTCACAGCGGAGTTTCAAGTCAATTACATACAATGGAGTGTTTCGATGAAGATTACGATTGCACACATCAACCTCCCGTATCGTTTCTTGTTTTGTCTGCAATGTTCGCTTTTTTCTCCCATACGACATCCAGTAAAAGAGCTTCTAAAAAAATACAGAAAGGTGTCAACTGGGCCTGAATGGTCGAGTGGCTAGATTTCTGGCTCTCGATACCACAGGTTTCGGGTTCGAGTCTCGGTGGTGCCATGGATGTTTGTAGTGGTTAGGAATCTACTTTAAGGCCGTATGTCCTGGTCTCATATGACTGTAAGAGCGTCAAGGTTTGGTTTAATTTAATTGTCGCTCTACGGTCATCTTATGCACACTTTAGGCTAAACAGACAGGGACCTATAGTTTAAAGTGGATTCCGAACCACTACAAACACCAATGGCACCGCCGGGATTCGAACCCCGAAACCTGAAGGGCGTCACGGAGCAAAAGTCAGACTTCTACCTACGGGTGTTCCATCATAACAGAAGCTGCCCCTTTCCCTCCATCCATGAGTAGCTCACTCATATGATGTCTGTCCCGCACTGCAGGACATTGTGGATTAGTCAACAACAACAACATGGTGTCAACTACTGTTTCAGGATATTAAATACAATAGAATAAATTATCTTTTATTATTAATATTTTTTTCTTTGTCATCATCTCGTTGGACGGATTTTCTAACAAATATTTAAAAAAAGATTCGCATCAATAAAACCATAATAACATGTCAATGTGGTATAACTATTTTAAAACAAGTAATATAAAAAAAAAAATTCCTTTATAAACAAATTTCATTTATTTTTTAAGTTAATCTGGCACCATTCTATTGGTACATATATGCATATTAAATTTTAAAAAATATATAATTAATTAAATTTAATTACTGAATTAATATTTGAAAAAACCTGTATTAACATCCAGTGTTATTCACTACAAGTTAAAAAAAAGTGTATTTGAACTCCAATGGATGAATAAAAAGTATTTTATGAACGATTGCAAATTTGAACAAGACATATATAGGGAGAGTGTGAGCTAATAGAAGGAATTGAAAAAAATATTCCTGTCCGGATTGTACCCCAGATAGGAAAACAAAAATTCTATTGCCATGCAATGTATGCTTATGTTAATGTTTCCTGCACCTTCTGACAAACTCCAGTGTCTGAGGAGACTTGGTAAAATAACATTATTTTTAATATATAATTATTCATAACTTTAACGAATTATTATTTTTTAATTTTGTGTACTTGCTATTATTATTAGCTTGATATCCTAAATTTACTTTTTGAAACATCATAGAAAACATTATGTAACTTGTACATAAATCACACATTCACTGACAATGTATTAGCATGGACACTAAATAGTGTCCATAGATAATTCTATATTCAGATATTTGTTGGCAAAAAAGGCCTACATTCATGTTTGTAATCTACGAAAAATCTACAGACACCATCACAAACAAAATGAAAATTACCTCGCATAACATCAAAGATCACACCACAAATTTTTATTAATGAATTTTATTATTATATTTACCATATCATTTTATTATGAACTATTTAATAAATTTACACAGAAAGCTTACACGAGATGATAATACAAAAAATAATTACAATTTTTAGATTAAATATTGTAATTCTTAAACAGCGTTATTTGAAAATTACTGAAGAATCTTTAAAAAAAGTACATATTGAAAAAAATTTTGACATTTAAAAATTTTTTTTTAATATTGCAATAAAAAATACATAACTCGGATACTTTGAACATAATCAGGTTTTTGAAATTGCAGAAATTAAACTAAACGTTTTGTGCTGGATTCAAAAACTGCCAAGTAAATTTAAAAAATATTTATCATTTCAAATAAATGTAATAGATGTTTAAATTTTATGACCTTAAAACAATATATTGCAATTTTTTTTTTTTTGCAAGTGAAATATATTTTTAAAATTCACAACAAAAATTAAACGCAAGAAACATAACATTTCTGTTAGCTTAGAAGCATTAAAAAACAGTATACAAAAAAATTGGTCTTTAAACAACATTTCATTTGAAAAGAATTAATGACAATTCTGAATGCACTTAGACCGATCAGGAACCTTGTATGAACATGTTATGGAATTCTTTGTAAATGCCTAGTATCTTATTTTTATATAACTAATAGTTTTTTAATTATTAATTAATATTTTTTAATAATTGCATAAAAGAATTTCATTCTGTAAAAAATGTACTAAATATACAAATGCAAAACAGAACTAAAAACATTAATAAGTTGTCAATTACTTAGGTTAATTATTTCGAACTTTGGAAATCCATTTGCAGAAGATTCCCAAAATGATTTTGAGCTTAATTAAAAACAACAAGTATTAAGCAAAACAATTGGTTGGAACTAAACAATTACTCTATACAAATAATTCTGCCACACATTCTACACTTCATGCAATGTTCACTCAACAAAAGGTCCTACAGCTGTGATAGAAATATAAATGAAAATGAATTTCTGATTTTATACTTGTATTTTTTTTTCTCTGAAACTAAACTAGCAATTGGTTCTGCATATCATTTACAGTTTAATTTTCTAGAATTTCTCAGTCAGGATTTTAAAAATTTTCCCATTTTTGGAAATAAACTATGCATACTATTATATTATCCTAAATACATACGCTAATAATAAAAGAGTAGAAGATTTTGTTCATATATACACATGTAATTCTTATGTTTGATACGAATATTTAACTGACAAATAGAGAAAGTAATGACTTTCAGAGTAATTACTCCAGTTTGCATGTTATAAAAAGGGAAAAATTAGCAAACGTCCATCAGGCGGCTCGATAAATTCGAATATACGCCATCACAATCTTCATCGAATTTCGTCTTTTGCCATTACTAGCGATTGAAGATGCACAGACCATCAAGAGATTCAAACCTGTGCTCCACCTGCATTAATGATGCATCACGAAATTCAATTTGCTAATGTTATAATATGTAAAATGTAATACAATGCAAAAGAAAACTTAAATGATTTACATATTCAGATTTCATACATACTTTTTAACTTCTAATAGAAAATCTCATAAAATGGCGCAGTCACATAGATTATTACTGGTATTAGAGTTTATTTCTGGAGTTTTATTACCATAGTTTCTGCAGCTAGTTTCAAGTTGCTTTCCATGAATTTCTTCCACTCGTCGGAACTGAAGAATTCTGCATCTTGTTTCACTATGAATTCCTGCACAGCCTGCTTTTGGTCAGCGTCCTGGTGCATGTCGAAGAGGGCCAACAGCTCGCAGGCGTTGGTGACACTCAGGTTGGACACCAGGAAGGAGGAGCACGTCTTCTTCAAGGAAAGGATCTCGTACTTGTCAGCCGCCTGGTACAACCGGCAGGCAGTATTCCAGCGGAGGTCTGGGAGGTCTGCCGTGTACATGAACTGCAGCATCAAGCGAACCGTGTCTTCATCCAAGTCCGGTATTTCGACGCACTGGCCGGAGTTTTCCTTCATTTCAGTCAGGAACATGGCTTTGAAAACGGGAGACCGGGCACTGAGAACGGCTTTGTGAGCTGGATGCGTCGATGTATTTGTCTTCAGTTTCACGTCACTAAGGAAAGACTCACTGTACAAGGACGACAAATGGTTCTTCAAAGTATTAAATGGTTCGGACAAAGCGTTTTCAGTAACTGAAGAGTGGAGGTGTTCCTGTGATCGGAGTGAATCCTGTGATTGACAAATGTTTTCGATTTGTTGATGAGTAATTTTTGTTGCATAGGCACATTCGCATTGTAGAGTCAAATAATCGTTTGGTAAAGAACTGATTTTTTCGGATTGTTCCTTTTCTAGTGATAGCAGCTGAAATGCCCACTCATTATCCACATTAAAGAAATAATATTTTTCCTCTCCGCATTTTAGGCTCTTTCCTGATGCATCAAAAAGCGCATATTTAAAAATGACACGCGTTGATGTCCTAAAGTCATCAACCAACGCAATGTTCATATTATCACAAGACTCTTCCCTACATACAGAAAGATGCAATGTTATGTCTATCTCATCTTCAGATGCTGGTTTTATTCGATTAGTAAATCGTTCAGCCTTTAGAAGGTTGTGATAAGAAAATTTCCAGTTGAATGACCTCCGTTTCACCCCTACTATTGTGCGGGCAAAGCAAGTAGTCGTTTCCATGTAACCAGTGCTCTTCGTCATTGTACATCGAACTGTCAATTTTCCATCAGGCAAGGAAGTCGATTTATTAATTTCGTAGTGAACTCCAGAACTCGAACCGCCTTTCTTAAAATAAAGTTTTCCAACATTTGATGTCGTCAGAGTTGAACCATCCACTGCGAGTACTTCAAACTGAAATTCCACTTCGATATTTGGAGGTCCTTCGCATTCTTCCACCCGATGGAGCAAACAATGAAAATTTTGAGTAAAATCACCGGATATACGCTTAAACGCCATTTGGTGTTCTCCAAACCATCCACGATGAATTCAGGACTCTGAATTTCCCCGAAGTACCAGTACCACCAGTAATCAAAGTTTTCTACGATCCAGGTAATACAGAATGCATTCTTTTGAGACAACCGCTGCGAAGGCATGTCTTCCACTACTCACAGCTTACAGCGTACTGTTGATTACTGGAGAAGAACTAAAACGAGGAAGAAACGTGCGAAAAACGGGGAATTCCCCTTCCAAAGCGCTTTCTGCGCATGTGTCACAAATTAAATACTCAGATAAAAAAATGTGTGTTTGACTAGGATAATCAAAGTGGCAGAACCGATTAGATACGCCGTTTCAAATACCACAACATGTTCGTTTATCATTACTTTTTTTATTTCGGGCTTTGTTTATTACTTTTGCGAGCGCCATCATTTAGTCGTGCATGCAAAATATTATTATTACTATCATTATAATTTTTTTATAATATAATGAAATGTACTTTTATAGCAAAAATAAATTTGCTACCCAAGTATTCTTTGCGTATTTGTGAATAGAATTTCATATAAAAGTAAAAATGCAAATATAGGAATTTTAAAAACATTATGGATTTTGTAGAGTAATAATTTATATTAATAATTTATTCGCTCTCAAATTTTGTTGCTCGTTACTAATTAAAAAAAAAACAGATAAATTTCCATTTGATACTTTATTTCTATAGTGAATTTCGTGCTTTGACCGCCAACGGCCTTCGTTGAGTGGGCGATGTGTCGCCAAATGTTAAAAAGAGACAAAGGAGTGTTACTGTGAAATTTTTGAGGCATTCCAATGCGTCGCCGTTAAAATAGATTTTGTTTTTCAATTTAAAAAAAAAAAAAAATGTCTAATATATTATATTTTTTTAATATTTAATCGTAGAACATTATTGTGAAAGTAAGAATTTTTTTTTTTTTTCGTGTTCCCATGTATTTCTATGAAACTTTTTATTCTTATATTTATTTAAAAATGGCGAACGAATAAATAAATGAATTTTTAACACTGTTGATTGAAGGAAACCTAAGATAAAATGCTTTACATATTTGTGTATTGCATTCTACTTTTTATATTTTTCACAATCCAGCCCGTATTCACATTCGTTAACCATATTTCAGCAAGAATCACTAGACATGCAGACACTGTCTCATCTCAGGACAGCTTTTAAAGAGGAATTAGCAAAAATTTGCGTTATAGGCTGCGAAAACTATAAAGACGTCAATACAAACAATATATCAGAGGCCTAACATGTTGTCAAATAAAGCTTAAATGAAAAAAAAAATGCTTGAAAATTAGTTAACTAAAATAGTTAATTAACAGCTTATCAAAAAGCAGTAATTATTAATCAAAATTTTTCTAAAAACAATAGTAGATTGGGACCAAATGATTATTGTATACAGAGAGTTCTGTCGAACATTCAAGATTCGCTTGAGTATTTACAAATTCTAAGACAACAAAGGCTCAGAAGGGAATTTATTTTGTTAATTGCGTAAAATTAATTCGTTCGCCAAAAATATATTTAATATAGACAAAACAAAAAAACAAACTTTTTAACCAAAAATGTAAGAAAAATCTGAGAAAAGCTCTCAAAATGAGCTTAACATTTATGAAGTAAAAATTTCAAGAACCCATTTGGTAGAAGCTAATCGTATACTGTATACAAAATATTCTGCCGAACATTCCAAATTTCTCGTAATTATTTCTAATGCATTGTTTTTAGACATTCAAAATCACTATTGTGTAAAATAGTTCCTTTTACATTTTTCACTGGCGGCATTACAGCTGCATTATAATTATTTGTAATGCAAAATTAGTATTGCGTAAAATACTAATTCAATAAGGCTTTTACATTTCTCACGCCAACGGCCATACCATGCTGAATATATCGGTTCTCGTTAGATCACCGAAGTCAAGCATCACTGGGCGCGGTCAGTACTTGGGTGGGTGACCACCTGGGAACACCGCGTGCCGTTGGCATTCACAATTTTGGGACCTGAATGGCCGAGTGTCTAGCGCTCTGGCGCTCGGTGCCACAGGTTTCGGGTTCGAATCCCGGCGGTGCCATGGATGTTTGTAGTGGTTCGGAATCCACTTTAAGCCGTAGGTCCTGGTCTCCTATGACCGTATAAGAGCGTCACGGAGCCAAAGTCAGACTTCTACCTACGGTGCTCCATCACAACAGAAGCTGCTTCCTTCCCTTTCAATCATGAGTACGTATGGGCTCGTGGGCTTGGCCAGCCAAGTGGGATAAGAAACAACAAATACATTTCTCACTATATGAGAAAAAAAAATAAAACATATCTGGCTAATTGGCTTAAGGCTGCATTATAATTCATTGTTTTTAGATATTCACAATCAGGATTGTGTAAAATATTTTCTTTTACATTTTTCACTATCAGAGGAACAAAATAATAAATAAATAAAACTTATCTGGCGAATTGGCTTACAGCTTCCTTTATGGAATCCCGGACACTTTAGTCCATGTAGGACCATGGTCGTCGTCTACTGGCAGATTTCGAAATAGGAGATGTTTTCTTTTTACGGGAAAAATTTCTCAGCCCTACGCCCAACGCTATACAGTCATATTAGACCAAGGGCGCGATGGGAGAGAGGCTACTGCTCTGCCGCTCGGTACCACAGGTTTCGGGTTCGAGTCCCGGCGGTACCTTGGATGTATGTAGTGGTTCGGAATCCACTTTAAGCCGTAGGTCCCTATCTCATATGATCGTAGAGCGTCACAAAGCCCAATCAAATTTCTCCCCCACATCATTCCCAAACTGTATACGAGCATCTCAGCTCTAGGAACAGTGATATGGTGTGGTGTAGTAGCAGTAGTCATATTAGACGGGGACCTACAGTTTAAAGTGAATTCCGAACCACTACATACATCCATGACCCCGCCGGGACTCGAACTCGAATCCTGTACTAGTCACTAGTCCGAGTACTAGTCACTCGGTCATCAGGTCTCCAATTTTATAAATAGCAAATTAAAAAATAATTGGCAAAATTTTAAAGCTAAAATATTAAATTTGCACACGAAATTTTGTAGATAAATTCATTATAACAGCATTTCACGTAGTCCTTAAATATTTTCATTTTCGCTAATTTTTGCATCGGAACATTGGTAATGGGATGAAATGGTAATTTGATGTTTATTACGCATGGGCCACTTAAAATTTTTAATTTGGCGATTGATTCCGTTTCGTTATGCGGCCAGAATCTGAAAATTAGCTTTTCTTGTATAAGCTCGAACCCTACACTTATAGGCTAGAATTCATTAGAATTTTATTATCTTTGCTCACCAAAAAATACTTATTTAGAAGTGGATAAAGTTATCTTGTACAATTTACAAATTTTATAATTATATCATTTTGTAACACACAAAATTTAAAATAGGAATAATGAAATGGTTTGGTTTGTCGCTCTACGGTGATTTTGTGCACACTTTAGACTAATTAGACGACCTACAGTTTAACATGGATTCCGAACCACTCACAAACGTCCATGGATTCGAACCTGAACCCTATACTAGCCAATTGGCCATCAGAGCTCCTCGTTTGGATTAAGTCCAACGTTTTGGTACGATTTAAGGGCGTATAAAGAAAAACCAAAGTCCATTTGGAAAGTCCAGATGAAACGAGATCTTATACGGTCGGTTTGGTTTGGTTTGGTTTGTCGCTCTACGGTCATTTTATGACACTTTAGGCTAATTAGACGGCCTACAGTTTAATGTGGATTCCGAATCCACTCAGAAACATCCATGCCACCGCCAGGATTAAAACCTGAAGCCTGAGGTACCAAAGGCCAGAGCGCTAGCCGATTGGCCAACAGGCCACTATCGCAAGATGGAGAAATTAATGTTGTTGTTTCTTATCCCACTTGGCTGGCCAAGCCCACGAGCCCATACGTACTCATGATTGAAGGGGAAGGAAGCAGCTTCTGTTGTGATGGAGTACCCGTAGGTAGAATTCTGACTTTGGCTGCGTGACGCTCTTACAGTCATGGGAGACCGGGACCTACGGCTTAAAGTGGATTCCGAACCACTACAAACATCCATGGCCTCACCGGGATTCGAACCCGAAATCTGTGGCATCGAGCGCCAGAGCGCTAGACACTCGGCCATTCAGGTCCCAAATTTGCCAACGGCACGGGGTGTCCCCAAGTGGTCACCCACCCAAGTACTGACCGCGCCCAATGATGCTTGACTTCGGTGATCTAACGAGAACCGGTATATTCAGCATGGTATGGCCGTTGGCTGAGAAATTAATACAACCACTATATCAAATTACAATTAATAATACAACAATTACAGTTAATAATCATTTTTTGGCCAACATTCAAGGGCCAAAATATTTTTAGCATCATAAATAAAACTGCAATTTTTTTTTTTTACTTCGCATTCGAAATAAAATTTGATTGAACTGCTATTTCATGAGTACACAAACGAATTCTACTTAACCGTCATTTCTGCGTTATACTCGAACCATCAGTAACCAAGAAAAACTTGTTTATAAACACATTTATTAATTAGTGGAAAGTTGGTCAACTCGAAGCGGTTGATTTCAAATCGGTTTCAGGCGAACGATTGAACGAGGCTAGTGATTGGTCAACGCTTCACGCTTCGGTGGGAACTAGCCATTAGTGCGAGATTCTCCATTTAGGAATTCGCCATTAATTCTCAATTATATTGTGTTGGAGAAAATTGAAGAAACTCAGCCAGACAGACAGAGTGCGTGACAAGTCATGACATAAAGACATAGACATGAACAAAATTGATATATAAAACTGAATAAAGCTTGAAAATTGAAACAAACAAACAGTACAAACTTGTGCTCTCTTCTACATTAATAGAGCATCATAAAATTCAATGATAATGTTATAACATGCAAAATGTAATACATTGTACAAATAAATACGAACAATGTACAATACAATACAAAAGAAAACTTAAATGATTTAAATACACAAATTTCATATATACTTTTAAACATCTAATAGAAATTTTCATTAAATGACCTACTCACATAGATTATTACTGGTATTGGAGTTTATTTCTGGATTTTTAAAACCATAGTATCGGCAGCCAGTTTCGTATTAGTTTCTATGAAATTCTTCCATTCGTCGGAAGTGAAGAATTCTTCATCTTGTTTCACTATGAATTCCTGCACAGCCTGCTTTTGGTCTGCGTCCTGGTGCATGTCGAAGAGGGCCAACAGCTGGCAGGCGTTGGTGACACTCAGGTTGGACACCAGGAAGGAAGCGCACGTCTTCTTCAGGGAGAGGATCTCGTACTTGTCAGCCGCCTGGTACAACCGGCAGGCAGTATTCCAGCGGAGGTCTGGGAGATCTGCCGTGTACATGAACTGGAGCATCAAGCGAACCGTCTCTTCCTCCAAGTCCGGTATTTCGACGCACTGGCCGGATTTTTCCTTCATTTCAGTCAGGAACATGGCTTGGAAAACGGGAGACCGGGCAGCGAGAACGGCTTTGTGAACAGGATGCGTGGATGCATTTGTCTTCGGTTTAACGTCACTAAGAAAAGACTCACTGTGCAAGGACGACAAACGGTCCTTCAAAGTATTCAGTGGTTCACACAAGGAGTTTAGACAATGAGCAGCTGAAATCAGCACTTAATAGATACTTTTAATTTTAAAGGTATCTTTTCCAGTATTTCTTTTGAAAGCCTCCAAAATAGATTAAACTCGCTTTGCCAATACTATCGAAACTCTGTGAAGGTGTATTTCGATTACTGAATGAATAACTCTAAAATCTCTGAATTTATAATAATTACATCTACAATTTTGTTAGGCGAAACGCTCTTGTTTCTAGATCATTCCTTGTTCCTTATATATATATATAATAATTATATATTCCTTCCTGGTTCTTTTATATATTGTTCCTTATAAATTTATATATATATATATATATATATATATATATATATATATTGCTGTAAACAAGAAATTTCATGTTGAACGTTCTTGTAAGAGTTCATAGTTCTTTGTTATTTAGCAATTAGCATAAAGCAATTTATATAATTTATATCACTTAAGAAACCCACGTGCGTTTTGCTTCTGAATGTTTTTCAATTCCTACTATTAGTTCACACTCTCCCTATATATATCTTTTTCAAATTTTCAATCGTTAATAAAATACTTTTTATTCATTCACTCAAGTCCATATACATTTTTTTTAACTTGATGTTAATACAGTTTTGTCAAAAATTAATTCGGTAATTAAATTTAATTAAGTAATTATATATATTTTTTAGATTTAAGTTGCATATATCTACCCATAGATGGCGCCAGATAAACGTAAGAAAATGATTAAAAATTATATATAAAGGACTTTCTGCAATAGAGTGAAAAAAAAAGTAGGAAGTGACTTTAAAAAAAAAATTTCTTGTATTACTTGTTTATAATTTCTTTTGATGCTGAAACTGGAGCTTTAAAAAGATTTAATGCAATCGCATAAATTCGATTACAAAAAGTATAAATACAAGTAAAGTCTTTTTTTTTTAAATAAATGTTATTGAATTCTCAATTTCAGATAGATTTTTATCAATGTTTTTTATATGCAAACAGTACCCTGTGGTATTGGCCAATTGCTAGAATTAAAGAGACAAAAGTTATATTTCCTTCTCCTGGTATGAAATGCATTTAACTCCACCACAGAAATGTTTTTTTCTCAGTATTGAAATTCAACGACTTCAAACGAAATATTATTTTTTCTATTCCATGTTATCGGAATACACCGTTAGTTACGTTTTTGACATAACTAACGGTGTAATCACCCAAGCAAGATGAGTCCTCTTTAAGTGGCATTTCTACTACGTACCTGCCCTACGCGTTCCTCCAATGTGTTTTTGAAAAATGCTCCTCACATATAGAATTTTGACAATCACGTGTTGATTCTAATTCCTCAAACCACTCTACTTCCCAAAATTGTCTCAATATTTCATTTAGATCTATTGTAATCATTCCAAAATGTGATATTAGACCCAAATACTGCGTTTTGCAAAAGTAAATTAGGTTTGTCTCTAAAATTTGCTCGGATCTCAGTAGTTCGTAGAATAGAGAGTTTTTGCATAACGTACGTTAGTTACCGTAGGACGTCCGTTAGCTTTTTCTCCCTAGCGCGCATGCTCATAGGAAACTGCGCATGCGTATCTGTAATAATGTTTCCTATGAGCATGCGCGCTAGGGAGAAAAATCTAACGGACGTCTTACGGTAACTAACGTGTGGTATGCAAAAACTCTCTAATAACTCGGGGCTCCTAATCGCAAGTCTATTGTACTTGGGATATTAAATTTGCTATCTGCTAGTTTTACAGAATTTAAGACATTGCTTTTAATATCTAGAAATTTATGAGGGATAATATCAGTTAACTTTTTAACTACTTACATAACCAGATCTTTCTTAAAACTTTTGTCCTTACTAGCGATCGTTACAGTAACTCTTCTAGCAATGACCATACTCGAGTCATTTAGACCAGAAATCTCCATATTTATCCTTCCTTTTTCAGTTCCTTCTATTAGCTCACACTCTCCCTATATATATCTTGTTCAAATTTTCAATCGTTCATGAAATACTTTTTATTCCTCCACTCAAGTTCAAATACATTTTTTTTAACTTGTAGTGGATGACGCTGGATGTTAATACGGTTTTTTCAAATATTAATTCATTCATTAAATTTATTTAATTAATTTCAGTTTTTTTTTTTTTAGATTTATGTTGCATGTATCTACCCATAGATGGCGCCAGATAAACTTAAAAAAATGAATGAAAATTATTTATAAAGGACTTTCTGCAATACAGTGGAAAAAAAAAGTAGGAATTGACTTAAAAATTTTTTTTTTATATATATATATTACTTGTTTAAGTAGTAACCTATTTGTACATTCACTGCTAATCGAAAACGTTTGACTTCCCACGTCTAACAGACATCTAACCTCTCTCCACTCTGAATTATAATCTTTAAACATCAAATAATATTCAGTAATGCGTTGTTTTTTTTTTTGAAAATGAATGAATCGGTTGTGTGGTTTCCCACAAAATCAAGTTTGTATTTACGCTTATCTGCCGAACATTCTTCGGCCAAACATTCAAAACAAGCTTTATGCTCTTTTAAAATTTTGACTGTCTCGCGTACTACATTGACATTGTACCGCTAGTAGGACATTGGATTTGGGACAAGCGTGCAATGCATGATTCCCTTCACACAAAACGCACTTGGGACTCTGTACTCGTATCTCAGTCAAAAACACATTCGAAGCGGTTTTGTTGTACCGCGAATTTTGAAATCTAGGTTTTGTTTCTGGGCCTAAATGGCCGAGTGGCTAGCGCTCCGGCGCTCGGTACCACAGGTTTCGGGTTCGAGTCCCGGCAGGGCCATGGATGTTCGTGAGTGGTTCGGAATCCACTTTAAACTGTAGGTCTCCACATCACTGTGCCTAGAGCAGAGTTGCCCCTTTACATTTTGGGAATGATGTGAGTGAGAAGAAGTCTGATTGGTCTCTGTGGTGCTCTACGGTCATACGAGACGGGGACCTACGGCTTAAAGTGGATTCCGAACCACTACAAACATCATGGCACCTCAGGGATTCGAACCCGAAACTTGTGGTATCGAGTATTAGAGAACTAACCCCTCGGCCACCAGGCCCCTGTATGATAGGTCTGATGAGAGTTGTATAAAGATTAATTTATGTGTATTTTGTCTGAATGGCCGAGTGGCTAGCACTCTGGCGCTCGGTACCCCAGGTTTTGGGTTCGAGTCCCGGTGGTGCCATGGATGTTTGTAGTTGTTCGGAATCCTCTTTAAACCGTAGGTCCCGGTCCTAATAGGATCGTAGAGCGTTGCGGGGGCATTGTTACTCCTCGTCCGTGGCTTATCTTCAAGTCACACACGCCCCCCCTGGGTAATGCAAAGTGAGTAACGTCTGTGCAGCGCTTGCCTTAAAGCATCCAAGACCAAGCTGTCTAAGTGTTTGCCAGCTGCATTAGAACAAAAAAAAATGTTTTGTTTCTGCAAAAAAAATTTTTTGTTTACATTAAAACCTCCTGAATTCCAGTCATTATCATTCCCAGCGGGTAAAAAGATGATAAGCTGGGATAGAAACCTAGCTATTGGGGTTTAAAATAAGATTCTCCCTGCTTTGTTCCTATATGAGTAGTAAATTCTCTAAGGGCATGAATATTCTATCCGATACAATTAAATCACACATCGATTTAAAGATGTCAACTCCTCTTAACTGGCCGTAGTAGTCAAAGATCTCACTCGGTCTCGAAATAAACTGCATGTAACTTTCAGAATCTGATTTTACTGCCTTACGAATGTGATTTAAAGATTCCTGAGGGGTGGTTTGAAATTTTTTTAAGTACAACTGCTTTTAAATTATCTTAATTTTTCAAATCCTCTTCCGATATTTAAACCATTAAATTTCTAGCCTTTTTCTCCCAAAATATTCAAAAGAATTTCTGATTTTTAACTCTTCGGATACATTTTTAACTTTAAATGCCTTCTCTAGGAACCGAAAAAATAAGTGAAAAGATTCAGCTCTATTAGGTACCGGTATACACAATGTTGTTACACTTTTAATTAAAATTTATAGATCATCTACAGATTCAGCTTTGAAGTTAATTCAACCTTTCCTTCCGCAGGTTCTCTAACTCTATTTCTTTCTCTAATCGTCTAAGTTTCAACCCAGGACTACCATCGCACTTGCAGATGCTAGCGCAGTTGCCAAAAGACGACTAATTCCTCTTAACTTTAAGAAGCCACTCATCACGGACTTCAACTGCCCTGGGAAGTTGACATCAGTTATTAGCAGACTCAGAACTAATCATTACAGACGGATGAAGATTCTCCCAGACAAGACCATCCCCTGCAGAAATTGCCCCAACGCTTTCCTTACACCTAAGCACATTGTAGAGTGCCCAGCACTCACTCCCCATTAGGGATTGCAATATCGGACCAAAAGTTCAATACCGGTATTCGGTATTTTTTAGATCTTAATACCGGGATACCGGTTTTAATACAGGTAGTCGAAATTTTAGGAAAAGAAAGGTGTATTTTTTTATTTGCCAGTTTTATTAGAGAATGTAAATATCACAAAAAACATTCGAAATGGCAAACCATCTAATGCTGTCATTTTACTTGTAATTTCATCCAAATTATCTTTTTTTTTTTTTCAAACTAATCTAAAATCCCTGATGGCTTGGGCTTAGAAACTGTGCTTGAGTTTGTATCTACATACCAATTAGATTCTTTCCTCTTTAACAAATTTGTATCACGTTTCATTTTTAAATGTGTATGGAGTCCGCTTGTACTTCCTCCATTCACTTTAATAACTCTTGAACATTTTTTACGTTGGGCCACCATATTCATCATATAAATAATGAAGCCAAACCGAAGTATTATCTACTGATTTTTTTAATGTTCTTTAAAGGTATTCTTATTCATTATTATGGGGTATTATTTATGAGTATATATAATAATAAATCTGAAAAATACTCGCCAATTTAAAAAATATCGAAATATTACACACTTTCTTCACAACTACAACCTTGTTTTCCCAGATAAGAATTTCTAGTTTTCAGATAAGAACTCACAGATAAGAATTTTTTTACAGATAAGAATTCTAAATTTCTAGTCAATATCGAAAAAAAGGTATTTAAACTTGTAAATACCGGTATTACAAAATTGTAGAAATGGCTCAAAATAACGGTATTCGGTATCCCGGTATACTGGTATTGCAATCCCTATTCCCCATGTTTTGCAATTGGGTAGGGTGCCAATCGACGCCAACTTAAGAGAAGTCCTGTATAGTGTAGCGGCGCCATTGCTAGCGGCCGCTATCGTGAAGACTTTTGACTTGATCTAACTTTGATAATTATATTTTAAATCCATCGACACGATAACAACAACAACAAGAACTTAAACTGTTTAAGCTGCTCCACCTCTAAATTACGAATAGCTTTAATTTTATCCATCTCCAATCTTTCTGATAACTCCCTCTTTTCCGCTTCCATGTATTCTTTTGCAGATTTAATTATGCGATTAACGAGATCCGTGTCAGTTTTAAAAACTTCACTAGGAATTAAATTGGAGAATTAAATTTCTATCATCTCTGTCATCTTTTTATCACCTTCCGCAGTTAAGCCAACTTAATTAATTCGTCGTCCTTCTTGAAATTGTTAATACACTCTGCCGTTTTAATGATTCTCAAAGTTCTCAAAAGTCGCTAGACAAAATCGCAACCTACTCTGATTCAATTGAATCCTCTAATTCAAATTTCACAGAATTCCGATTCAGTCTCCGACTCGACGGGCCATAACGTTATGGTTAGGGATTGCAATACCGGTATACCGAGATACCCAATACCGGTATTTTGAGCCATTTCTACAATTTTGTAATACTTGTATTCTCAAGTTTAAATACCGTTTTATCGGTATTTACTAGAAATTTAGAATTCTTATCTGTTATTCTTATTCTTATCTGAAAACTAGAAATTCTTATCTGTGTAAACAAGGCTGCATTTGCGTGATATTTACATTCTCATTCTCATTTTGTGATATTTACATTCTCATTCTCATTTTGTGATATTTACATTCTCTAATAAAACTGGTAAATAAAACAAAAAAACACCCGTGTTTCATTCCTTTTTCTAAAATTTCTACTACCGGTATTAAAACCGGTATCCCGGTATGAAGATCTAAAAAATACCGAATACCGGTATTAAATTTTTGGTCCGATATTGCAATCCCTAGTTATGGATTAAGACAGGGATGGGCAAACTCCGGCCTGCCGGAAGGTTCTATCCGGCCCGCGGATAGAATTTTTATTTGTTCGGTCCGAGGCAAATTAAAAGAAATATATATTTATATATTATACATCCATCTCCTTTTCTACTTAAATGAAATATTATTTTATTAAAAAAATTATTATTTTTAATATTATTATTTTTATCTCATTTCCCGAGGTTAAATTCAATACCCTTAGTAAATGAAGAGAATGTTAAGAATTATGAAGATAGCTTGAAAAACGGCATTTTGAGTTTGAACGCAGATTTCAAGATTTCAGTACCATTCAACCAGAATCGGAAATTTTTACCATGCCTTTCAACGTAAATTGTGAAGCAGTGAGGTCAGATTTGCAGATTGAATTAAATGAGTTGCAAACTTACAATCATCTCAAGCAGTTGTTTCTAACTATGCCAAAGTTAGAGTTTTACAAATCACTATCGAAAGTAAGTTCCCCAAATTTAATATCTCACACCCAGAAAACCAGTGCTATGTTTGCTTCATCTTATATATGTGAATAAGTGTTTTCAACTATGAACCTTAGAAAGAATGATTTCATATGTAGACTGACAGATGAACATTTAGCCTCGTTTCTTAGAATCAGTACTTCTCACTTCGAACCTCAATATAAGGAACTTTTAAAAATGAAATCTCAATTTCATTCATCTCATAAAAACATATGAAAATTGTAATACTTGTATATTGTTTTTAAACTTTTCGAAAAATTTATCTTGGCCGCCAAATTTTTTTTTTTTTTCTCATTTCCCGTGATGGCATATGTTTTGTAAATCATGTGGTGTAAGAAATGAGTAGATGCGGTTAAAACTATGGTAACTATGGTATGGTTTTCTCCTTTTTAACATATAAATGTGGTGCAAATACCCCAATGACTTTGAGAAAATTACTTACAGTTCCTTTTGTCTACTGAATGTTTGTGGTATACATAAATATATCTCAATACATATATTTATGTGCATATGAAAAAAGTACCAGATTTGTTTTTTTTTTTTAAATATAAACATAAATTTAATTTTTTCATTGATTATCGATTTCAAGATTCCAGTTCCTTGTATGCAAATTAAAATGTAATAATACTTGAAGTGGACGAATTAGTACATTTCAAGATTTAAAATAATGTATACTAATAATTTCCCACGCCACAAATTATTAAGTTGGACCTAAAGAATTTTGTGTGGCTTATCACTGTGTACTGTGTATTATTTTGCAGCAAAACATAAATTCAATTAATAAAATATATTAATTCAATTATTGAAATATCATTATTGCAATTTGTATACATGCATGAAATTTTGCTCTGCAGTTATAAATGGGTTTCAAAGCTCCATTACTAAGTTAAGAATGTTTTCTCATAGAATGGTTTTTCCTTTTCTGCACATGCGCCCTGGTGGCTAATTGACTGGCGCTTTTTTTTTTTTTTTTTTTTTTTTTTTTTGGCCCACGGATCGTAGTTTGCCCATTCCTGGTTTAAGAGTAAAAGACATAGCACAATAGTGGACTGTAAAAACGCATTTATTTTATTCGAAAACCAAACGCGCTCTGCTCGTGTTGCATTTCTTTCTCCCTCCAGCCAGCTCATCTCATGCAGACAGGATGTTTATATTATGGGACGCTGGCTTCCACTTCGATTTTTTTTTTTTTTTTTTTTTTTTTTTACATATTATGCATGTGGGGCTATTTATCCACGACCCAACACTAACTTCGGGATATTATAATTAATTTCTGTTGGGTGTGCTGATTTTCAGGATAGTTTGTTTCCACTTGTAGAAGAAATTTTTATTCCGCTGATAGGCATATATATTTATGGAAAAGGAAATATGTGGAATATGGACTTGGCACAATTTTCAATGTTATATTTCTACCCTCACTACAAAAAAAAGAAAAAAAAATCTTTAAGAAAAAAAAAAAAAAAAAAAAAATTTAATAAAAGAGAAAATCTTCAATGTATCGAAGAGAAAAAGAGAGTTCTCCTTTCAAAAGGAGGAAAAAGGAAAAAAAACCTTCTCCTTTTGAAAAGGAGAGTTCTCCATATATGCCTCACATTGAAGAAATCGCTAGGACACTTCAGGTGCAAAGCAGTGACTACACTGAAGTGACAAAAGTCATGGGATACCTCTTAATATCGTGTCGGCCCTCCTTTCGCCCGGCGAAGTGCAGCAACTCGACGTGGCATGCACTCAACAAGTCGTTGGAAGTCTTCTGCAGGAATATTGAGCCATGTTGTCTCGATACACGTCCATAATTGTGAAAGCGTTGATGGTGCAGGATTTTGGGCACGAACAGACCTCTCGATGATGTCCCATAAATGCTCGATGGGATTCATGTCGGGCGATCTAGGTGGCCAGATCATTCGTTGGAATTGTCCAGAATGTTCTTCAAACCAATCGCGAACAGTTGTGGCCCGGTGACATGGCCCATTGTCATCCATAAAAATCCCATCGTTGTTTGGGTACATGAAGTCCATGAATGGCTGCAAGTGATCTCCAAGTAGCTGAACATAAGCATTTCCAGTCAATGCTCGGTCCAGTCGCACCAGAGGATCAAGTCCATGCCATGAAAAAACAGCCCACACCATTACGGAGCCACCACCAGCTTGAACAGTGCCTTGCTGACAGTTTGGGTCCATGGCTTCGTGGGGTCTGCGCCACACTCGAACCCTACCATCAGCTCTTACCAACTGAAATCGTGACTCATCGGACCAGTCCACGGTTTTCCATTCATCTAGGGATCAACCGATATGCTCACGTGCCCACGAGAGTCGCTGCCAGCGATGTCGTTCTGTCAGTAAAGGCACTCGAGTCGGTCTTCTGCTGGAATAGCCCAAGAAAGCCAAATTTCTCCGCACAGTTCTAACAGACAAGTCCCTTGTACGTCCTACATTTATTTCTGCGGTTATTTGACGCAGTGTTGCTTGTCTGTTAGAATTTACGACTCTTTGCAGACGTCGCCGGTCTCGGTCGTTAAGTGCAGGCGGTCGACCACTGCGCTGTCCATGGTGGGATGTTATGCCTGAAATTTCATACTCTCGGCACACTCTTGACACAGTGGATCTGGGAATGTTGAATTCCCTAACGATTTCCGAAATGGCCATGACCCATGCGTCTAGCTCCAACTAACATTCCGCGTTCAAAGTCTGTTAATTCCCGTCGTGCGGTCATCATCACGTCAAAACCTCTTCA
The DNA here is from genome assembly GCA_021605075.1 of Caerostris darwini. NCBI lineage: Eukaryota > Metazoa > Arthropoda > Arachnida > Araneae > Araneidae > Caerostris > Caerostris darwini. The sequence goes on from BPLQ01008976.1 coordinate 259,525, forward strand.
CATGAATAACTTGAACAGAAATGAAAGCTCTGCGAAAGCACTGCGCATTTATACCTGTTCTACGCGATGCTACTGCCATCTGAAAATTTGTCACTTCAGTGTATATTTATGTACATATGAAAAAAGTACCAGAATTGTTTGCTTTTTTTGTTTGTAATAAAAAAAATTTTAATTTTTTTATTGATTATCAATTTAGTGATTCCAGTTCATTGCATGCAAATTCAAAATGTAATAATACTTCAAGTGCACAAATTTATACATTTCAAGATTTAAACTAATGTATGCTGATAATTTCACACGCCACAAATTATGAAGTTGAACCTAAATAATTTTCTGTGACTTACTACTGTGTATTATTGTATTACTGTGTACTGTGTATTATTTTGAAGCAAAACAGAAATTCATTTAATAAAATACATAAATTCAATTATTGAAATATCATTATTGCAATTTGTATACATGCATGAAATTTTGTTCTTGCAGTTATAAATGGGTTTCAAAGCTCCATTACTAAGTTAAGAATGTTTTTCCAATTTCTGCACATTCGGCCAGATGGCCGATTGGCTAGCGATGGGGTCATTGTTATCACAGGCTTCAGGTTCGAATCCTGGCGGTGGTATGGATGGTTGTTAATAATTCTGAATCCACTTCCCAATCTAATTAGCCTAAAGTGTCCACAAAAGGACCGTAGAACGACAAACTAAACCAAATCAATTTCTGCATTACTATAAAAAAAAATTAAAGATTCTTATGACGACACATATATTAGTAATTAAATTGAACTCAACAAAGTTTTAATTCACTTAAAAAGCTTTCTGGTAGACATAAATAAGATGTGCGAAAAAAAAAATGTACGTTTCAACTGAGATGGTGTAAGTCATGACCCTCGCAAACGTGAGGCATTTTATGCAAATAAAATGCCTGCTTGAAATTGGTACATTAAAGTAAATTTGGTACACTGAACATTGCCTACGAGTAATTATTATTTTAAATTTATTAAAAATAAATTTTATGTCCATATATATGTTTATTTACCAATAAAGCACACACACATATATATATAGACATACATATGTTTGTTATCCAATGAAAAAAAATGTCTATAGTGTGTATAAAATCTATACAAATTTATTTTGGCTTTGGTGGCTTTATGAATACTCTTCATATCAAGAGTCAGATGCCAAAATTTGACTTGTTCAAGAAGAATGATCTCAGTTAATTGTTTTTGTATGCTTATGCTTGCTGAATTTAATATTGTGATGTGCAGTTTGGACAACCAGATTGTAACTGGAGGGTGGCTGTGTTGGTACTTGAGGCACTGGTTTTTAGAACACATAGCTTTATTTACACGCGCCTAGGGATTGCAATATCGGACCCAAAGTTCAATACCGGTATTCGGTAATTTTTTTTATCTTAATACCGGGATACCGGTAGTAGAAATGTCATTGTTGCTGTCATTTTACTTATAATTTCATCGAAATTATCTTTTTTTCTTTTTTCAAAATTATCTAAAATCCCTGATGGCTTGGGCTTAGAACTGAGCTTAAGTTTCCGCATTCATCGCAATTAGATTCTTTCCTCTTTAACAAATTTGTATCATGTTTCGTGTGTGGAGTCCGCTTGCACTTCATTCAATTTAATAACTCTTGAACATTTTTTTACATTGTGCCACCCTATTTTTTTTCATCATATAAATAATGAAACCAAACCGAAATATTATCAACTGATTTTTATGTTCTTTAAAGTTATTCTTATTCATTATTATGAGGTATTATTTATGAGTGTGTACGTAATAAATCTGAAAAATATTTTGATTTCTAAAGTAAGATATACAAATACAATGCGAATAACAAACTCACCAATTTAAAAAAATATCGAAATATTACACACTTTCTTCACAACTACAACCTTGTTTTCGCAGATCAGAATTCTGAATAAGAATTCACGGATAAGAATAAGAGAATTTTTTCACAGATAATAATTGTAAATTTCTAGTAAATACCGAAAAAACCGGTATTTAAACTTGTACAAAATTGTACAAATGGCTCAAAATACCGGTATTCGGTATACCGGTATTGCAATCCTTGCATACGCTCAAACACGGACATGCAATATTAAAAACAATTAAAGGCTGATAGATTCGTGGAAGGACTGCAATACTAAACCGAAAACCCGATATTCGATAACCCGAACAAAATAAATTTATTTCACGACGCTTTCGTAACATCACCTTATCACACTCACAGAAGATAAGCGTGAAGAAGCTAAAGATAACAGGGCGAATAAGCAGAAAATGCATAATAATGGAAAGAGGGTTTCGTTTTGAAATAGAAAGGCAAATTAACATTTTTGTAAGATATGATTTGATTTTGTATCATATATCTTTGATGTTTACTTCTCGTAAACAAGAAGAAAGATTAGTGTTGTTGTGTATTTCTTAAGTACTTTGGGGCTTAGAGAGTATTTTATGTAATAAATAGTTTATCTAAATGACACATAAAGTGTTAAAATCAGGGAGATATTTCCATATTTCTCGACTGAATCCGTTATTTTAATAAAAGCGTACACTTTTTATGCAAAAGAACTTATAACTAAATAGGTAACTTAAGGCAATTTATATAATTTCTATTACTTAACAAACGGGCATGAGGTTTATTTCATAATGCTTTTTAGGATTCCTTTCGATGCTGAAATAGGGGTTTCAGAAAGATTTTAAGCAATCGCATAGATTCAATTATAAAAAGTATAAATACAACTAAAGTTTTTTTTAAAAAAATAAATTTTATTTAATTCTAATATTCTGATAGATTTTTATCAATGTTTTTTAAATGCAAGCATTACCCTGTGGTATTGGTGATTTGCCAGAATTCAAGAGATAAAATTTATATTTTCTTGTCGTGATATGAAATGTATTTAGTTCCACCATTCAATTGTTTAAAAAAAAATTTTTTATATATATTATGCACGTGGGGCTATTTATCCACGACCCAACACTAACTTCGGGACATTATAATTAATTTCTGTTGTGTGTGCTGATTTTCAGGATACTTTGTTTCCAATCTTCTTATTGCATATTTTGTATAAATATTTGTATCTTTTTTTTTTTATCTGCCATGTAGTTCTATCCGTTCACTCTTTTGATTTTTGGGATTTTCTAATAATTTTTAGTGTCTTTGCTACCCCTTTTCAGTACTTCGGATTTTGAACAATTTCTTTCCTAATTTTTGCAGGATCCCGGATGTGAGGCAAGTCAGGTTTTCACAGACCCAATCTTATTATGGGGTTTTGTATGCAATCTGATTATATTTGTAGAAAATACTGTTTGGGACAAAATAGTGGATAGATGACTGGATGCAAGTCAAAAACCTATCTAACGGTGTGTTCCGATAACATGAAATAGAAAATATTATTATAATATTCCGTATAATATTAATTCCGTAAATATTATGATATTCCGTTTAGAGTCGTTAAGATTTAAGATTGAGAAAAGAACAATTCAATAGTGGAACTAAATGCATTTCATATCGTGACATAATTTTTGTCTCTTAAATTTTGTTTTGCTCTTGCTGCGATGCAAAATGCTCTTGTTTACAGTTCATTCCTTGAAAGTTTCTTTTTGATTTTTGTATAGTTGTGTTACAATATTTAAAATGTGTGTGAGTGTGTGTGTATTGTGTATTGTGCGGTGTGTGTGTGTGTGTATTGTGTGGTGTGTGTGAGTGTTTCTTCCATCAGATATAAATAACATAAAATTTGAAAGTTTAAAAAAAATAACTCAATATGTTGAATAATTAATTTAAAATTGTAACTTAGATTTACTTTCAACATGACAAATCTAAAGCAGCGAACGCCAGCCGTTTTATGCAAGGAATTGGTAAATCTTGTTGACTTATTCAATAGGAAATTCCACTTTTTCCCAGAAGCCTTCTCTCTATACAGGTTAAAGCAATTGGTTGTAATAGAGAAAGATGTATATCTCCTTATATGCCGCAAAAGCAAAGAAGGATCAGGTTGCTCCATCTGTGATCAATTCTTAGCCAACATAAGGTGGGCGAAAAAGTTCATAGGCTGACACATAGATGGCGCTACGAGAATTAAATCCATATGATTTTTAATTAGTCCCAACCTTCAAAAGAACACGTGTATAAATTTGACAGCTGTTGCACTATTAGTATGGGAGTTATAACATTTTTAGCGAAGTTATAGCATTTTTAATGTTCATCACCTGCAGTCCATTCGGCTGACTGTCGATTGGACTCCGGTGTGAAATGATGGAAACATATTTCATCCATTGTCACATATCGGCGCAAAAATTCGGGTTTAATACGATTGAACAGCTCCAAAAACTGCTTAGAATCATCCATTCATTGTTGTTTTGGGTCGATTGGGAGCTCGCGCGGCACCCACTTTGAACAGAGCTTTCGCATATCCAAATATTCATTCACGATATGTCCAACACATTCCTTTGATATCTTTAGGGTATCAGCTATGTCAATCAACCTCAATTTACGGTTATCAGAAATTATTTTGAGGACTTTTCTGATTTTTGCGTCGGTAACAGCCTCTTTGGAGCGCCCACTGCGTGCATCGCCTTCGGTGCTCATTTCGCCTCGTTTAAATTTAGGAAACCACTTCTCTACGGTTGATTTTCCTGGTGAAAGTCCGAATAATGTTTATCAAGCCAAGCCTTGGCTTCAATAGTACTTTTTTCCGCCAAAAAGCAATGCTTTATTAATACACGAAATTCCTTTTTATCCATTTTTTCAAACTAACAAAAGTTGCTTCACTAAAAATGCTATAACTCTCACACTAAAAATGCAACAGCTGTCAAATTTATACACCTTTCTTTTGAAAGTTAGGGCTAATTAAAAATCATATGGATTTAATACTAGTAGTGCCATCTATGTGTCCGCCTATGAACCTTTCAGCCCACCTCTAATCAGCCTACTCATTTCCAAATATCACGAAATGGTTTGGAATCCACTGCAGAGGAAAACATTTCTTGATATACCACATTATCTACACTCATGTCCATAAATTAAGGATAATGAAGTTCAGGCAAAGAAAGAGACAAAAGCAAAACAAACTTGACTTATTTGTAAAGTCTATTCATTAAACAAAAGGTAAAGAGCAAAAAAGATGCTATATGTTTGACATAATTAATAAAAATTGCGATTTTTACTCCCTGGAGCAAATTTCAAAAAAGAAACTATTTACAAAAAACAGTATAACATGGTTAGTATGATGGTTAATGTGGAGTATGTCTCCCGGACGATGCAGTACAAGCCTTACAACGCCTAGGCATGCTGAGTATCAAATTATCAATCTGATCTTGGGGAATATTACACCACTCATCAAGCAATGCACTCCGAAGTTCCAGTTGACAGGTGGGAGGGGGTTGACGGGCTGCAATTCGACGGCCAAGCATATCCCACACATGCTCTATTGGATTCAAGTCTGGTGAGTATGCTGGCCAATCCATACGGGTGATATCCTCTAATTGAAAGCATTCGTCTACAATGTTTGCATGGGGAGGACGGGCGTTGTCATCCATAAACAGAAACTCAGCACCCATTGCGTCCCGAAACAAACGTACATGTTGTTCCAGAATGACATCCCGATAGATGTGACCTGTCATCGTTACACTCTGAACATGCAGGTCAGTTCTGGAACCAAGAATAATTCCTCCCCAAACGAGCCATCCTGCACCACCGTAACGGTGTCGTTCAATGGTGTTCTTTTGGTGGTAATGGGTACCTGGCGCTCTCCATATGAAAGTCCGGCGAGAATCAGACTGCAAACTAAACCTGGATTCGTCGGAAAACATCACACCAGACCATTGTTGCGGTGTTCACAATGCATGCTCTCTACTCCAGGTTAATCGCAGGCGACAGTCAGTTGCGGTAAGTGGAACACATCTGACAGGCCTACGAGTATATAGACCAATGTGCGTTAAGCGTTTGTATACGGTCTGCCTTGAAACTGTCGTACTGGTAGCTGAACAGAGCTGACGAGACAGGTCTGATGCTGTGCTCCGTCTGTTTCTTTTGGCAGTAACTGCTAAATACCGGTCCTCATTCGGCGTTGTAACTCGGGGGCGACCTGTGCTGTAACATCTACTCACATTACCATTATCTTGGAATCGTTGCCAAAGCCTGGAGATGACACTCTGGGCGATTCCAAGTTCCTCGGATACTTCCAGCTGGGTACGTCTACATTCCAGTCGTCCGATAATTCTACCACGTAAAAAATCATCCAAATGCTTCCTTTGTGCCATAACTATGCCGTTATTACACTGAAAGGCTTTTAAAGCGCTTGTGAACAATTTTACGTCTTTGCCACCATTTCTTATATACCCCTCTCTTACACTCTCGTCATTGTGGTGTACTATCCGCGCCATCTAGTGGTTTCCTGTAATTTGCATATTCGTCTTCAAGATGTGTGTGATAATTCTACCGGTGAAATTTTTATTTTAGAGTTCAATTTCTGTGTGATTCTGAGTTATCCTTAATTTATGGACATGAGTGTACATTTACTATCAAGTAACAAAAAATCTCACACTCACAGTGTTTCGGGGTTTTCAAGGTCATAATTGTCAGCCTTTAATCAACAGAAAAGGTGATAAGTTTTTTTCACTCTGCTCTGTCTAAACCAAGATTAGATAAATGACGGCTATATCATCATCACTGTTGTCAAAGTGCCTTCCCATGGCACAAGATAATGCGAAGTCAATAGAATAAACTCCAGTTCCAGAATTTCTTATGGCTCTTCCGCATACAAAATAGAGTAGGCCGTTTTTGAAATTTAAAAATTTTAATAGGTGATTGATTAAATTAATTTAGTTAAGACTAAATCAAATTGCTTCGTAGTATTGTTTCTATATTATTAGCGACACACGGCACACTCAAATTGTGCCAACATCATCAGAAATCGCCAAGATGAAAGTCATAAATTTTCGTATGATAGCATGAATTGATAAAATTCTGTTTGTCAGGCAGCATTATTATCAGTTACTATAACGATAAAAAAAATTTAAAAAAAAAGGCAAGTCGCTCAAATTCAAGTGAAATTCATTTTTTTTGCAGTCGTAATTTCAGTTAAAATTTCGTATTTAAACACTCACACTAAACTTTTCGGTGTATTAATAAAACCAGAACAGACCGAGCGTAAAGTGTGCCGAAAAATTTTTATTTATTTCTAGTAGAAAATTTTTATTACGATTGCACACATTGATAAAATTCTTCTAGATTTGAGAACTGCATTTCAGGAGGGAATATTAGAATTAGCTATTTACTTACGTTTTAGTTATTTATTACTATTTTTTTTTTTAATTGATCCGCCGATCCTCTGTTCCCTCGGCTAACCTGACCTTGTAAAGGCGAAAAATGCATTCCAAATTTTAAATGCAAAATATTGGAAATTAGAAATATTTCTAATTACTTAAGATAATTTCTGATATTTTTTTTAAAATAAGAAATTGAATGTGTTGCACGCTCACTGTAATACACCATTATATCATAGAATTTTTTGCAATAAAAAAACATAAAAATTAATTCTTTTATTAATTTGGAATCTTAAAATGTAAATAATCCTTAAAACGTTTTAAATATAATAAATGCTACGTAAAATAAAAGAATAATTAAAAAATATAAATTGCAATATTAGTTTTTTCGACAATATATATATATATATAAATTAAAAAATTAATTAATCGCTTACACCGTTGTATACGTTACCCGCAAAAATTAGAATGGAATGTTACAACAAAAAGCGTAACAGCAATCTTAAAAAAACAATAAACTACAAAATTCCAAACGATTTTATTTTCCTGAAAAATCTCATTTTAACTTTCGAATAAATTTGTTTTTGCTTTCACCAGACGATCTTTTAAAATAATTTTCATTGTTTAATTATTTAATTATTAGCAAGTGAAAGAAATTTAAATGAATGCGTATCAAAAAGCTCGTGGAAAATTTTTTAAATAATAAGTATAAAAATTATCGTGAATGATATTTAATTAAACCAATAAGAATAAATTGTGAAATAAATTTTTTAAACAAATGAACCAATAAGAAACGTTGGAAATGGTCTAGAACAAGGAAATGATCTACTAAACGAAAAACTCTGCTCTCCAAAAATTCTGAAATTTTTGCTTCGTAAATGTTAAGATTTTTCTTCATTTTGAGCGCTTTTCTCAGATTGTTCCGATATTACTAGAAACACGGTTAGCCAACTTGGCGATACTTTTGTTTTGTTTCCATTAAATATATTTTTGTCGAACAAATTCATTTTACACAATTAAAAAAAGAGACTGATCAATACAATCCCTTCTGAGCTACAGTTGCCTTAGCATTTGTATATACTCCAGTTAATCCTGAACGGCATTTAGAATATTCGACAAAACTGTCTGCATACAGTAATAGTTTGGTCCCAACCAACTTAAGTTCTAGAAAATTCTTTTGCATTATAATTACTGCTTTTTGACTATTTTAAATAACTAAACTTCAAGGGGTTTTTTTCTTTTAAGATTTTTGTGTTATTCATTATACAAAATAAAGTAAAATAAAAGGGTAAGTGTAACAATAAAATTCGGATAACAAAATTTGTGGTATGATCTTTGATAATATGTTAGGCCTCTAACATAGTGTTTTTATTGACGTCTTTATCGTTTTCGCAGCCTGTAACGCGAGTTTGGGCTAAAAGAATTTAATTTAATTTAAAGAAAAAGCATTGATATGAGAGAGTTATGCTCTACGCGTAAATATAAAAAAATATAATGTACTACACATTTTTTTTTAATTTCAACAATCAAACCTAATTTAATGGCGACGCATTAGACTAACTCAAGACTCTCCCAGTAACACTCCCTTGCGTGTTTTTAACAATTGGCGACACATCAACGAACAATTGGCGAACATTCACTCAACGAACGCCGCTGGCGGTCAAAGCACAAAATTCACTATCGATATAAAGTATAAAAATGGATTTTTTTTTTTTTTACTTAGTAAGCAGAAACAAACATTGCGTGAGGATACATTATTAAGGATTAACCCTACAAAATCCGTAATATTTTTAAAACTTGAATTACTTTTATAATTCCAGATGAAATTCTATTCAGAAATGCGCAAGAATACTACGGTAACCCTTATTTTATTTTTACTGTAATAATACATTTCATTATAGTATTAAAAAATAATAATAATATCAATAATAAGATTTTTAAGCTCGACTAAATAATGGCGCTCGCAAGAAGTAATTAACAAACCCTGATTTAAAAAAGTAAGGACCGAAGAACATCTTGCCATATTTCAAACGGCTTATCTAATCAGTATTTCTGGTTTCGATTATTCAACTCAAAAATACATCTTTGTTATCTGAGTATTTAATTTGTGAGACATGCGTAGAAAGTGCTCTGGAAGGGGGGAGTTCACGTGTTTTCGCTCTTATCTCCTTCGTTTTCATTCTTCCCGTGTAATCAACAGTACTCTGTAGCTGTGAGTAGTGGTAGACATGACATCACAGCGTTTGTCTCGGAAGAATGCATTCTGTATTAGCTGGATCTTAGAAAACTTTGATTTCAGTTTGTTCCAATATCCGGTAAAAATTGGGAGTCCCGAATTCGTCGTGGATACGATGGACAAGACCAAGTGGCGTTTAAGTGTACTTCAGCTGCCTGACAGAGAAAATGTTCGTTGCTTTCTCACTCGGGTTGAGGAATGCGAAGGACCTCCAAATATCGAAGTGGAATTTCAGTTTGAATTACTCGCAGGGGATGGTTCAACTCTGACATCAAATGTTGAAAAAAGTTCTTTTCAGAAAGGTGTTCGGATTTCAAGATTTCAGTTTCAAATCTGTAAGCAAATGTTCAGAAGTAATAAATCGTCCCACTTGCCACATGGAAAACTGACAGTTCGATGCACAATGAGGAAGAGCAATGGTTACATGGAAACGACTGCATGCCTTGCCCGCACAATAATGGGGGTCAAACGGAGGTCATTCGACTGGGAATTTTCTTATTGCAACCTTCTAAACACTGAAAAATTAACTTATCGAATAAAACAAGCATCTGACGAAGAGATAGATATAACGTTGCATCTTTCTGTATGTAGGGAAGAGTCTTGTGATAATATGAACATTGCGTTGGTTGCTGACTTTAAGAGACCAATTGATTTCACTTTTAAATATGCGCTGTTTGATGCATTAGGAAAGAGTATAAAATGCGGAGAGGAAAAATATTGTTTCTTTAATGTGGATAATGAGTGGGCATTTCAGCTGCTATCACTAGAAAAGGAACAATCCGAAAAAATCAGTTCTTTACCAAACGATCATTTGACTCTACAATGCGAATGTGCCTATGCAACAAAAATTACTCATCACCAAATCGAAAACATTGGCCAATCACAGGATTCACACAGAGCACAGGAACACCTCCACCCTTCAGTTACTGAAAATTCATTGTCTGAACCACTGAATACTTTGAAGGACCATTTGTCGTCCTTGCACAGTGAGTCTTTTCTTAGTGACGTGAAACTGAAGACAAATACATCAACGCATCCAGCTCACAAAGCCGTTCTCAGTGCCCGGTCTCCCGTTTTCAAAGCCATGTTCCTGACTGAAATGAAGGAAAAATCCGGCCAGTGCGTCGAAATACCGGACTTGGATGAAGAGACGGTTCGCTTGATGCTGCAGTTCATGTACACGGCAGACCTCCCAGACCTCCGCTGGAATACTGCCTGCCGGTTGTACCAGGCGGCTGACAAGTACGAGATCCTCTCCCTGAAGAAGACGTGCTCTTCCTTCCTGCTGTCCAACCTGAGTGTCACCAACGCCTGCGAGCTGTTGGCCCTCTTCGACATGCACCAGGACGCAGACCAAAAGCAGGCTGTGCAGGAATTCATAGTGAAACAAGATGCAGAATTCTTCAGTTCCGACGAGTGGAAGAAATTCATGGATAGCAACCTGAAACTAGCTGCAGAAACTATGGTAATAAAACTCCAGAAATGAACTCCAATACCAGTAATAATCTATGTAATTAGGTCATTTAATGAAATTTTCTATTAGATGTTTAAAAGTATGTATGAAATCTGTATATGTAAATCATTTAAGTTTTCTTTTGCATTGTATTACATTTTGCATATTATAACATTAGCAAATTGAATTTCGTGATGCGTCATTAATGCAGGTGGAGCACAAGTTTGAATCTCTTGATGGCCTGTGTATCTTCAATCGCTAGTAATGACAAAAGACGAAATTAGGTGAAGATTGTGATGGCGTATATTCGAATTTGTCGAGCCGCCTGTTGGACGTTTGCTAAATTTTCTCTCTTTATAACATGCAAAGTGTAGTAATTAGTCGGAAAAATTTCTGAAAGTTATTACATTCCCTATTTGTCAGTTAAAAATTGGTATCAAACATAAGAATTACATATGTATATTTGAATAAAATCTTCTACTTGTTTATTATTAGCGTTTGAATTTAGGAGGATATAATAGTATGCATAGTTTATTTTCAAAAATAGGTAAATTTTTAAAATCCTGACTGAGAAATTCAAGAAAATTAAAGTGAATGATATGCAGAACCAATTGCTAGTTTAGTTTCAGAGAAAAAAAAATACAAGTACAAAATCAGAAATTCATTTTCATTTGTTTTTCTATCACAGCTATAGGACCTTTCGGTGAGTGAACGTTGCATGAAGTGTAGAATGTGTGGCAGATTTACAGTGGATAAAAAAAGTATTGGCAAATGCCTATAAATGATCATATTTGCTAATAAAGTATGTTTACAAATTTTATTTTAACACAGCGATTACAGAAGGAGAAAAGACAAACAAATATAACGAAATTTTCATTTAAATATTTTTTAGTCAAAATCTAAGAGAAAATCCAAAATTTACATGATAAAAAAAGTATTGGAAAAATTATGAAATTGACAAAATTATGAGCGAAAACAAAATCAGTATATGTTTAGTACTTTGTATGCATACCATCTGCATCTATAACAGCTTGTAATCTATTTCTCATAGAGGAAACAAAGGTCTTTGTTGTACTGTTGGGAATTTTGTGCCACTCTTGCAAGAGTAAACGTTTAAGGTCGTCTTTACTTGAAATTTTATGTTTCTTGATTTCTAGATCCAGCAGGTGCCATAACATTTCAATTTGATTGATGTCAGGCGATTGAGGTGGGGTTTTTAATTGGCGAGGAGCATTGTAGAGTAGCCATTCACGGGTGAGATTCGCTGTATGCTTGTGGTCATTGTCTTGTTGAAAAACGAATGATGTTCCCAAGCCAAGATTTTTGGCACTGATTTTTAAGTTATGGCGCAAAATGTCAATGTGTGTACGTGCTGTCATAATGCCATCAATAAAATGCAGGTTGCCAATTCCATTAGCTGCCATACAGCCTCAAACTAAAACGCTGCCTCCACCATGTTTTACAGTAGCAGTTAAATGTTGCTTTTCCAATTCAGTATTTGGCTTCCTCCACACACATATCGCCGTCCATCACTGCCGAAAATGTTAAACTTTGATTCGTCGGAAAAAATAACTGTGTTCCAAAACTCTTCAGATAAATCAATGTGGGATTTTGCGGAATCTAACCTCTTTCTCCTATTTATTTCCGAGATGAATGGTTTCTTTCCAGCTGCCCTTCCATAATAACTTCTCTCGTGTAAAACATTCCGTACAGTCTGTACGCTGAAAGTCTTTTGCGAAGTGAAAGTAACACCTCTAGCTATCTGGGGTGCACTTATTTTAGGGTTTTTCTTAACCTTGTTAATAATGACACGTTCTTCTCTTGTAGAAAATATTCGAGGTCGTCCACTTCTAGTCTTATTTTCCGTTCATCCTGTTTCCTTGAACTTTTTTACAACATTTCTGACAGTAAATAAACTTATATTGAATTGCACTCCTATAGCACGATAAGTTAAACCTTCATTTCTGAGCCTAATAATCGTGTTTTTAACACTAACGTCCAACTCCTTCGATTTCGAAGTCATTTTACTGCAGTAATCGCAAAATAATGCATAGACACTTTTGGAGTAGTTTTGCAGACTGTATACCGGTAGAGTTTCTTATCAGTCGAAACACGTGACTCCAATGTAACAAAATTTGCATAGCAGTTAAAACTTTGCCAATACTTTTTTGACATGCAAATTTTCGTTTTTGAAAGAAAAAATCGTAGAAAATGCAAATTAAAATAAAATTTTTACCATTTTTATACATCTAAGATGTCTTGTATTTAATTACGACAGCTAAAATTGCATAGCATTTTATTTATTTGTCAATATGAATAAATTAAGGCAATTGCCAATATTTTTTTACCCACTGTATTTGAATAGAGTGATTGTTTAGTTCCAACCATTTTTTACTTAATACTGAGCCTAATAATTTGTTTTAATTTTTTGCCTAATTTTTTAATTTAAAGCCTAATTTTTTTTAATTAAGGTCAGATTCATTTTGGTAATCTCCTCCAGTTGGATTTGTCCAGTGATCATTGCATGAAGCATAGAATGTGTGGCAGATTTATTGGTATAGAGTGATTTTTTAGAGTGATTTTTTTTAGAGTGATTGGTATATGATTTTTATTTTATTTATTTATTAGTTATTTTTTTTATCAACTAATGGAACAAGTAATAAAGTATTTTACACAATCCTGGTTTCGAATGGCTAAAAACAATACATTACAATGTCTCTTTAGGTTAAAAAGGGAAAATGATGCTTTTCAAATACGGATATTTTGATACTGATATTTAAATATACTCAACAAAAAAACAAGTAATATAAAAAAAAAAATTTCAAGTCAATTCCTTCTTTTTTAATACGCTTTTATTAGCTTCACCTGTATGTTTGTATGTATGTATGTATGTATGTATGTATGTATTATGTTTGTTTGTATGAATGTAACTGACTTTTTCCCCTGGAGATTTGTTTCTCTTCATATACACTATTTAAGCTGCAAAGAAACATTTACAGGCATCTTTCAGAAAGAAAACAGTTAATTCTTTTTAATACGCTTTTATATTAGTTTCACCTGTATGTTTGTTTGTTTGTTTGTAACTGACTCTTTGGGCTCGATTTTGCCCTACTTTAAGCGATCAGAATTAATTTAAAAGTTGCAGATTTATCAAGGACCGACGACACTAAAATAGAATGATACTAACTATGTATGATTATTTTTAAAAACGAAATGTGAGTTGCAACTGGAGTGGCACTTTTGTTTCTAAATTTAATTTGCTGTGTTTAGCATTAATCTGCACTTTATTTATTCCCCTCACATGCGCTATATGATTAGTCCTTTAGTTTTAAAAATTTGCCCGCATGATATCAATAAATTCTTAATACTTTAATTTTTTATTCATTTACACCTTTGTATATGTACAAATGTTTACATATTTTGTTGAATAATAATTCTCTATGTCATTTTTACTATGGTTATTTATATTTTTATTATTATAAGAGATATTGAAATAGTTATACATTTAGAAGGGTTTTTTTCCATATAAAAAAACTTGATATACAGAAAAAAAATCTAAGTGAGCTGATTTGACATGTTGTGAAGCAACTTGCCGCAAGCAGCCGCTGGCTTCTATCTTGTTTCAGTACAAAGCATAAAAAAAAAAAAATCTAAATGAATTGCCCAAATACGCATGAATCACTTCAAATTAGCTAATGTGGTGATAGTTGTATCATCAACAGTGAAGTTGCTAAATGGGGCGTTTTCTTTCAATTTACACCTACGACTTGCTAATACCGATAATTTGTCGTCGCAGTAAATTTATCAAAGTGGAATATGAAAGTAAGATAAAAACTTGTTGATTACTTACAAAGATATTCTGTTATCATTTTTTAATGCGGAAAAAAAGAATGGATTTAACCAGTAAGATTTGAAAAAAAAATTTCAAAATTCATTGTTATTTTTCTTAACTTTACTAAATCGACCCTCATTGCTACTGAATTCAACAATTGTGCAGAGGGAGTTCAGGTTTGAATCCCGTGATGGCATATGTTTTGTAAATTATGTGGTGTAGGAAATGAGTAGATGCGGTGAAAATTATGGTATTGTGTATGAGAATTTTTTATGATTAAATGGTTGCTCTGATGGGAGTTCACTAATTTTTCTGCTTGTCAACCTGTAAATGTTTTGCAAATACCCCAGTGACATTCAGAAAATTATTTACAGTTCCTTTTGTCTATTGATGTTTGTGGTATACATCAATATCTCTCAATACATATATTTATGTACATATGAAAAAAGTACCAGATTTGTTTGCTTTTTTTTTAATTCAAAAAATTTAATTTTTTTATTAATTATCGGTTTCAATATTCCAGTTCAATGTATGTAAATTAAACATGTAATAATACTTGAAGTGCACAAATTAATACATTTCAAGATTTAAAATAATGTGCGCTAATAATTTCCCACGACAAAAATTATAAAGTTGGACCTAAAGAATTTTCGGTTTCTATTATTACTGTGTATTATTGTATTACGGTATATTATTAATGTGTATTATTTTGCAGCAAAACATAAATTCAATTAATAAAATATATTAATTCAACAGCAATCTTAGAAAAGAAAAAAAAAAAAAAAGAAGAAAACGATTTCCTTTTCCTGACAAACTCATCTTAAGTTTCGAATAAATTTGTGTTTGCTCTCACCAGACGATCTTTTAAAATAATTTTCTTTGTTTAATTATTTAATTCTTTAATTATTAGCAAGCGAAAGAAATTTAAATGCATGCATATCAAAGAGCTCATGGAAAAAATTTTAAATAATAAGTATAAAAATTATCGTGAAGGATATTTAATTAAACCTATAAGAATAAATTGTGAAATAAATTTTTTTAACAAATGAACCAATAAGAAACGTTAAAAGTGATCTAGAACATGAAAATGACCTACAAAACGAAAAACTCTGCTCTCCAAAAATACTGAAATTTTTGCTTCGTAAATGTTAAGATTTTTCTTCATTTTGAGCGCTTTTCTCAGATTGTTCTGATATTACTAGAAACACGGTTAGCCAACTTGGCGATATTTTTGTTTTACTTCCATTAAATATATTTTTGTCGAACAAATTATTTTAAACAATTAAAAAAAGACACTAATCAATACATTCCCTTCTGAGCCACAGTTGGCATACCATTTGTATATACTCCAATCCTGAATGGCATTTAGAATATTCGACAAAACTGTCTGCATACAATAATAGTTTGGTCCCAACAAACTAAAGTTCTAGAAAATTCTTTTGCATTATAATTACTGCTTTTTGACTATTTTAAATAACTAAACTTCAAGGGTTTTTTTTCTTTTAAGATTTTTGTGTTATTCATCATACAAAATAAAGTAAAATAAAAGGGTAAGTATAATAATAAAATCTGGATAACAAAATTTGTGGTATGATCTTTGATAATATGTTAGGCATCTAACATAGTGTTTTTATTGACGTCTTTATCGTTTTCGCAGCCTATAACGCTACTTTGGGCTAATTCCGGGTTAAAGAAACAGCGTTGATATGAGAGAGTTATGTTCTACGCTTAAATATAAAAAAATATTATGTACTACACATTTTTTTTTTAATTTCAACAATCAAACCTAATTTAATGGAGACGCATTAGACTGACTCAAACCTTTCTCAGTAACACTCCCTTGTGTGTTTTTAACAATTGGCGACACATCCACTCAACGAACGCCGTTGGCGGTCAAAGCACGAAATTCACAATCGATATGAAGTATCAAAATGGAAATTTATGTTTTATTTTTTTTTTTTTTTTTGTGTGTATGTTTTTTCTTTTTGTTGTTGTTGTTGTTGTTTTAAATTAATAAGCAGAAACAAACTCTGCGTGAGGATACATTATTAAGGATTAACTCTACAAACTCCGTAATATTTTTAAAACTTGAATTACTTTTACAGTGAGTGTAAAAAGTATTCGTACAGTACAACAATTGATTTAAAAGAGATCCATTCATAAAAATTATAAACATAAATTCCATTTTAATTAATTATAAATATATAATAGAACATATTTTCACTAGTTTCATGTGAACTTGACACAAAAATAATTTTATACATGAATAAATATTTACAAAACTGAAACAATCAAACATCTTGTGGTGTAAAAAGTATTCGTACATCAGGCATATATTGGCCAATACAATCATAATATTTCAGCTAATACCTTGTAGGATATCCTTTAGCTCGAATAACTGCCTTGAGTCTCTTTGGCATCGATTCCCCCAATTTTGCTGTTATTGAGCTAGATATAGCGTCCCATTCTTGATTAAGAGCTGATTCCAAATCATTTTTATTAGAAATATGTCTGTATCTAATATTTTTATCAAGAACGTCCCATAAATTCTCGATGGGGTTGAGGTCCGGCGATTGAGGAGTAAATTTCATGAACTTTGGGATATTATATAGTATCCAGAGCCTTGTGTTTCGGGCTGTGTGCTTGGGGTTGTTATCCTGCATGAAAACGTAATCACCATTCAAGCCCATTTGTGTTGCACTAGGTCCTAAATTATTTTTAAAATGTCTATAAAGTTGATGATTCATAATGCCTTTAATAAAGACTAATTCGCCCACCCCAGAAGCACTCATACAACCCCAAACAAGCCGACTTCCACCCCCACGGCACTAAATTCTTAGGATGCCTTTCTGTGTTGCGCTTTCTCCATACCATTCGTCTCCCGTCCGATCCAAATATATTGTATTTACTTTCGTCTGAAAAGATAATCTTTTCCCGAGAAATCTGGACTTTCATTAACGTATTGCTTGGCGAAAGACAATCGCAGCTTCCGATTTTTCTCACTAACAAAGAATTTTCGTCTCGCAACACGGCCATGGAAACCTTCGTTTCTGCATGCATTTCGAACAGTACTTACGGAAACTACTGTTCCCATGTTCTTTAGTTCTGATGTTAATCAAGTATACTACGGTGAAATTTTTTTTTTTTTTTTACTATAAAAATACATTTCATTTTAATATTCAAAAATAATCATAATAATAATTTCAAACTCGACTAAAGGATAGTGCTCGAAAGAAGTAGTTAACAAACCCTGATTTAAAAAATTAAAGGCAGAAGAACATAATATTGCCGTATTTCAAACGGCTTATCTAATCAGTATTTCTCGCTTTGATTATTCAACTCAAAGAGACATCTTTGCTGTCTGAATATTTTAGTTGTGAGACATGCGCAGAAAGGTCTTTGAAGGGGAGTTTCCCGGTTTTTCGCGCTTATCTCCCTGGTTTTAATTTTTCTCCAGTAATCAACGGTACGCCGCAGGCTGTGTGCAGTGGAAGACATGGCATCGCGGCGGTTGTCTCAGAAGAATGCATTCTGTATTACATGGATCTTAGAAAACTATGATTACTGGGTGTCAGGGGGAACTCCGAGTCCTGAATTCATCGTGGATTCGATGGAGAAGACCAAGTGGCGTTTAAGAGTATATTCGTTTCGAATTGGAATTCTTGATTGTAGGCTCTGTCGGGTGAAGGAAATCGAAGGACCTCCAGATATCGAAGTGGAATTTCAGTTTGAAGTACTCGCAGTGGATGGTTCAACTCTGACATCACATGCTGAAAAACGTTCTTTTAAGAAAGGCGATTTCAGTTATGAACAAATGTTCAGCATTCATAACTCGACTTCCTTGCCTGATGGAAAACTGACAGTTCGATGCACAATGAGGAAGAGCAATGGTTACATGGAAACCACTGCATGTCTTGCCCGCACAATAATAGGGGTCAAACGGAAGTCATTCGACTGGAAATTTTCTTATTCCAACCTTCTAAAGGCTGAAAAATTAACACATCGAAGAGAACCAGCATCTGAAGACGAGATAGACATAACGTTGCATCTTTCTTTACGTAGGGAAGAGTCTTGTGTTAATATGAGCATTACGTTGGTTCCTGACTTTAAGATACCAATGCTTATCACTTTTAAATATGCGCTGTCTGATGCATCAGGAAAGAGCCTAAAATGCGGAGAGGAAAAATGTTATTCCTTTGCTGTGTATAAAGAGTGGATATTTCAGCTGCTCTCTGTAGAAAAAGTACAATTCGAAAAAATCAGTTCTTCACCAAACGATCATTTGACTCTACAATGCGAATGTGCCTATGCAACAAAAATTATTTATCAAAAAATCGAAAACATTGGCCATTCACAGGATTCACACAGAGTAGAGGAACACCTCCACCCTTCAGTTACTGAAAACGCATTGTCTGAACCATTTAATACTTTGAAGGGCCATTTGTCGTCCTTGCACAGTGAGTCTTTCCTTAGTGACGTGAAACTGAAGACAAACACATCCACGCATCCAGCTCACAAAGCCGTTCTCAGTGCCCGGTCTCCCGTTTTCAAAGCCATGTTCCTGACTGAAATGAAGGAGAAATCCGGCCAGTGCGTCGAAATACCGGACTTGGATGAAGAGACGGTTCGCTTGATGCTGCAGTTCATGTACACGGCAGACCTCCCAGACCTCCGCTGGAATGCTGCCTGCCGGTTGTACCAGGCGGCTGACAAGTACGAGATCCTCTGCCTGAAGAAGACGTGCTCTTCCTTCCTGCTTTCCAACCTGAGTGTCACCAACGCCTGCGAGCTGTTGGCCCTCTTCGAAATGCACCAGGACGCAGATCTAAAGAAGGCTGTGCAGGAATTCATAGTGAAACAAGATGCAGAGTTCTTCACTTCCGACGAATGGAAGAAATTCATAGAAACTAATGCGAAACTGGCTGCCGATACTATGGTACTGAAGTTCAAGAAATGAGCTGAAATACCACGTATTGATATATGTGAATAGGTAATAGGTGAATAGGTAGGTATAGCATGAAATTTTATATTATATGCTTAAAAATGTGTGAAATGGGTATGTTTAATTTTTTTAAGTTTACTGTTATATTGCATTAAATACAGATTTAATGTATGATACAAATTTTGTTTTTCTTAATGTAGAAATATATTGTAATATATCTTATTAACTATGCAATGAACATGTCGCCAACAGTGCTACTAAATAAATACGTTTATTTTTAGAAAAGAAATATGAATTACAAAGAAATTCTTTGTCACTTTTGTTTCTAAATTTAATGCGCATTTCATTTAATCCCCTCACATGCGCTATATGATTGTTCCTTTCGTTTTAAATATTTGTGCGCATGATTTCAATAAATACTTAATACTTTATTTTTTTTATTTATTTACATCTTTGTATATTTACAAATGTTTATATATTTTGTTTATTAATATTTCTCAACAGTTATTAATATTTTTAAGATTATAGGAGATATTATAATAGTCATAAATGTAAAGATTTTGTATTACAAAATCAGAAAAAATGAAATGAAATTCAATTGCCTGAATACGTATGAATCACTTCTGATTAGCTAATGTGTTGATAGTTCTATCATCATCTGCCATGAACAATGAAGTTGCTACATGGGGCGTCTTTTTCATTTTACACCTACGACTTGCTAATACCGATAATTTGCCGTCTCTATAAATTTATCGAAGGAGAATTTAAAAGTAAATACAAAAGCATGTTGATTGCTTATAAATATATTCTATTATCATTTGTAATGTAAAAAAAAAAAAGAATCGATTTAATCAAAAAGATTCAAAAACATTTCCAAAATTCCTTGTTACTATCATAAAATTTACTAACTCGACCCTCATTGCTACTGAATTCAACAATAGTATAGATGGAATTCAGGTTTGAATCCCGTGATGGCATATGATTTGTAATTCATTTGTTGTAAGAAATGAGTAGATTTGGTGAAAATTATGATATTGTGTATGAGAATTTGTTTTGATTAAATGAACGCTTTGAAGGGAGTTTACTAATTTTTCTCCCTTTTAACATGTAAATGTGGTGCAAATATCCCAGTGATTTCGAGAACGTTACTTTCTGTTCCTTTTCTGTATTGAATGTTTGTAGTATATATAAATATATATATATATTTATGTGCATATGAAAAAGTACCAGATTTGCTTTGTTTTTTTTTTTTTTTTTTTTTTTTTAATATAAAAAAGTTAATTTTTTTGTTGATTACCGATTTCGAGATTCCTGTTCATTGTATGCGAATTAAAAATGTAATAATACTTGAAGTGCACAAATTTATACATTTCAAGATATAAAATAATGTATGCTGATAATTTCCTGCGCCACAATTTATTAAGTTGGACCTAAAGAATTTTGTGTGACTTATTACGGTGTATTATTGTATTACTCTGTACTGTGAATTATTTTGCAGCAAAACATAAATTCAATTAATAAAATATATTAATTCAATTATTGAAATATCATTATTGCAATTTGTATACATGCATGAAATTTTGCTCTTGCAGTTATAAATGGGTTTCAAAGCTCCATTACTAAATTAAGAATGTTTTCTCATAGAATGTTTTTTCCATTTCCGCAATGCGGCCTAGTGGCCAATTTGCTACAGCCTGGGGTCATTGGTACCACAGGATTCAGGTTCGAATCTTGGCGATGGCATAGATGTTTGTTAATGTTTCGCAAGCCTAAATTGTTCACAAAATGACTGTAGACCGCCAAACTAGACCAAATCAATTTCTGCATTACTATCAAAAAAATTAAAGTTCTTTATGACGATACATGTTTGATTAGTAATTAAATTGAACTCAACAAAGTCGTAATCCACTTAAAACGTTTTCCGGTAGACAGAAAAAAGATCTGCAAAAAAAAAAAAAAAAAAAAAAAAAAAATGTGCGTTTCAACTGAGATGGTGTAATCAGGGGAGACCAAAGCACAACCCTCGCAAACGTGAGGCATTTTATGCAAAAAAATGCCTGCTTGAAATTGGTGAATTAAAGTAAATTTGGTACACTGAACATTGCCTACAAATATTATTGTTTTAAATGTATTAAAAATAAATTATATATCTATATAGGTTTATTTACCATTAAAGCACACACACCTATACATAAACATATATATGTTTGTTATACAATAAAAAAATATGTGTGTGGTGTGTATACAAACTATACAAATTTATTTTGGTGGCTTTGTGAATACTCTTCATGTCAAGATTCAGATGCCAAAATTTGACTTGTTCAAGAAGAATGATCTCCGTTAAATGTTTTTGTATGCTTATGCCTGCTGAATTTAATATTGTGGTGTGCAGTTTAGGTAACCAGATCGTAACTGGAGTGGTGCTGGTTTGAGATACTTGAGGCACTGGTTGGAGGACACACAGCTTTATTTACACGTGCCCAAACAGCACACACCTACAATTATGGGCATGCAATATTAAACACAATTGAAGGCTGATAGGTATAGATTCGTGAAAAGACTGCAATACTGAGCCGAAAACCCGATATTCGGCCACGTGCAGTGTGCGCGAAGTATACTACCTGTCCGGGTAAGAGTCTGTAGATCAATTAGCACGCAGAGTTGCGCTAAATATACTTAAAGTTGGGCCGAGAAACTGTAGATCATCTAAACGCATTGGGCGCACAGCTTCTCTGTACTGTCTGGAGGGTGAGAGTCACGAGGCCGAATGATCATTGCAACCCATCGCACTAGAAAGATAATCATGATAAAGCAAGGCGACTATCGATCGCCATTCACAATCTTTGGTTATGTCTGCAACATCTCGGGACTCAATCATCAATCACCAGGGACTGTTGGAGACACAATCTGTCCAGTTTTGTAGGAATATATATATATATATAACCAAAGAGAGATACAGACACATAGATAATGCGAAATAATTTCAAAATACACTTTTAGGAAATAATTATTTTTTTAAATAAAGGAGAAGGACTGATTAGATAAGCAGTTTGAAAAACGGCAATATGTTCTTCTGTCCTTAATTTTTAAATCAGGATTTGTGAGCGCCATCATTTAAACCAGCATGCAAAATATTATTATTATGTTTTAATAATGTAATGAAATGTATTTCTATAGTAAAAAAAAATTGTTACCGCAGTATTTTGAATATTTCTAAATTTAGAAATATAAAAGCAATAGTAGAATTAATCCTTAATAATGTATAAAAGTGGCTTAAAAAAAAATTACAGTTTAAAATATTACCATTGTTTTTTCCCCAAAATTAATCCATTCCAAATTTGCATGTATCAAACGCAAAGTTTGTCACTGGTTAGTAGTTAAAAAAAATTACAGTGTATAAAAAGATTAAAAACCATTGTTTACATTTCCAGTGAAAAAGACACAGTAATGCTCCATTCCAAAATTGTCTTGGAGTTTGGATATTTGGGATTTCAAACAAAAGAAAGTTATTTCACGTCGCTTACTTATCACCTTATCACACTCGCAGAAGATAAGCTGGAAGAAACTAAAGATAACACTGAAAATAAGCAGATAATGCATAAAAATAGAAAGAGGGTTTCGTTTAGAAATAGAAAGGCAAATTTATTGTTGTGCGATAGAATTTAAATTGAGAGTTTTGTTGCTATAAATGAGAAATTCCATAAGCGATCTTGTAACAGTTCATATATCTTCGATGTTAATTCTCCTAAACAAGAAAAGAGAATTGCGTTGTGGTTTATCTTTTATGTACTTTGGGGCATAGAGAGTATTTTATGTAATAAATAGTTTATCTAAAGGGCAGATAAACGTTTAAAATCAGCGAGAGATTTCCATATTTCTCAATTGAATCCATTATTTTAATAAAAGTGTTAATTTTTATGCAAAGGAACATATAAATAAATAGGTAACTTAAAAAAGCAATTTATATAATTTATATCACTTAACAAAACAACGTGTGTTTATTTCTGAATGCTTTTTGAATTCCTTTTATGATGAAATTGGAGTTTCAGAAAGATTTTAAGCAAACGCATGCATTCAATTATGAAATGTATAAATACAACTAAAGTTTTTTTTTTTTTTAAAAATAAATGTTATTTAATTAACATTTTCTGATAGATTTTATCAATGTTTTTAAATGCAAACATTACCCTGTGGTATTGGTCATTTGATAGAATTCAAGAGACAAAATTTATATTTCCTTGTCGTGATATGAAATGTATTTAGCTCCACCATTGAATTTTTTTATTTTATTTAGTCTTGAATCTTAACAACTCTAAACGGAATATTATTTTTTTTTATTCCATTTTATCAGAATACACCATTAGATATGTTTTTGACTTGCAAAAGTAAAGAACTACAAGAACAATCCCTTAAAGACATTCACAGGATCACAAAAAGTGATAAACATCTCTAATCATGGGCAAGCCATAGTCGAAAAGTTGGCAGATATTTCTAGCCTGATGCAATCCTATTCTAAACAGGTGACTCTGTAAATAGTCATGACCCTTGACAAGTCTACTGCAGGGCACGCCGAATACTCTAGGCAAGGAACTAGGAAATCTTCTTGACTTATTCAATGCAGAATTCCACTTTTTCCTACAAGAAGCTTCTCTTTGTAGAGGTTGAAACAGTTGGATTTAATAGAAAAAGATATATATCGCCTTATATGCCTCAAAGACAAAGAAGGATCAGGTTGCAATATTTGTGATTGATCCTTGGCCAACATATCAGCCTGCTCATTTCCATATATCCCGCAATTGCTTGGAATCCATAGTGCAGCAATGAATTTATTGGTGTTCTAGTAATCTCACTCTCACAGTGATTGGGAATACTCGAGGTCATAATTGTCTTCCTGGAATCCACAGAAAAGACGATATTTTCTTTTTCACATCGATCTACCTCGCCCAAGGCCAAGGTAATGACGGCTATTTCTTCATCAAAGTTGTCAAAGTGTCTACCCATGGCACAAGATAATGCGAAGTCACCAGAATAAACTCCAGCTCCAGAATTTCTTATGGCTCCTTCGCATAAATAATATAGTAAGCCATTTTAGAAATTTAAAAATTTTAATTGGCGATTAACTAAATTAATTTAGCTGGGACGAATTAGAATATTTAAAAAAAAGATCAAATTGTTTCGCAGTATTTTTTTCTATATCATTAGAGCAATATCGTTATCATCATCATCATCGATTTTTTTTATCATCGCAACTCGAATTGTGCCAACGTCATCTGAAATCCGCAAAGATGAAGAGGAAAAAGTGCCCTTTTAATTCAGCTACGTCGAATTAGAATACTTTAAAAAAAGAAAGTCAAATTGTTTCGCAATAGTGTTTCGATATCATTAGCGACATATCGCACACCACAAATTGTGCCAACGTCATCTGAAATCGCCAAGGGGAAAGTACCCAATTTCGCATGATAGCACGAATTGATAAAATTCTGTTTGTCAGGCAGCATTCCTATCCTCAATTACTATAACTATATAAAAAAGACAAGTCCCTCGAATTCAAGTGAAACTGATTTGATATGATTTTTTTATAAACAAAATCATTAATTCTTAAAACTGGCTTTTTCATAACTATTTTTTTTTTTTTTTTTTTTTGCAGTTGTAATTTTAGTTAAAATTTTATATTTCAACACGCCCACTAAACATTAGCGGAATCTTAATAAAATCAGGACAGACTGTGCTTAAAGTGCGTCTAAAAATTTTCATTTATCTCTAATATAAAATTTTTATTACGATTGCACACATAGATAAAATTCTTCTAGGTTTGAGAACTGCATTTCAGGAGGGAATATTAGAATTTGCTCTTTACTTACATTTTATTTATTTATTTATTTATTGTTTTTTTTTTTTTATTTATTTATCTGCCGATCCTCAGTTCCCTCGGTTAAACAGATCTTGTAAAGACGAAAAATGCATTCGCAATTTTAAATGCAAAATATTTGAAATTAGAAATATTTCTAATTACTTAAGATAATATCTGATTTTTCTTTAAATTAGAAATGGAATGTGTTGTACATACACTGTAATACAACATTTTATCGTAGAATTTTTTGCAATAAATATTCATAAAAATTAGCTCTTCCATTCACTTGCAATTTTTAAATGTAAATAATCCTTAAAAAATGTTTTAAATAAAATAAATGCAAGGAAAAATAAAAGAATCCTTCAGAAATATTAATTTCGATGTTAGATTTTTCGAGAATATATATTTATAAATAAAAAAATTGAAAAATTAATTGTTGGCTTACGGAGTTGTAGTTGTAACCCACAAAATGTAAAATTGAACGTAAGAACAGAACTCATAACAGCAATCTTAAAAAAATGAAAAAACCCGCAAAATTCCAAACGATTTCCTTTTCCTGAAAAATCTCATCTTAACTTTCAAATAAATTTGTTTTTGCTTTCACCAGACGATCATTTAAAATAATTTTCTTTGTTTAATTATTTAATTCTTTAATTATTAGCAAGTGAAAGAAATTTAAATGAATGCGTATCAAAACGCTCGTGGAAAATTTCTTAAACATTACGTATAAAAATTATCGTGAAGGATATTTAATTAACCAAATAAGAATAGCTGTTGAAGAAATTATATAAGAAAATGATCGGATAAGAAACGTTAAAAGTGGTCTAGAACATGTGAATGACCTACTAAACGAAGAACTCCGCTGTCGGAAAATACTATTACTACTACTACTACTACACCACCACGCCACATTAGTGTGCCTAGAGCTGAGTTGCCCCCTTACAATTTAGGAATGATGTGGGTGAGAAGTCTGATTGGGCTCTGTAGCGGACCGATTGGTCTGACGAAGTCTGATTGGGCTCTACTGTCACATGAGACCGAGACCTATGGCTTAAAGTGGATTGCTAACCCCTACAAACATTTTTGGCATCGCCGGGATTCGAACCCGATACCTGTGGTACCGAGAGCCATAGCACAAGTCACTCGGCCATCTGGCCTTTCTCGAAAAATACTGAAATTTTTATTTTGTAAATGTTAAGATTCTTCTTCATTTTGAACGCTTTTCTCAGATTGGTCTGATATTGTTTGCCAAACTATTAGCCAACTTGTTTATATTTATTATATATAAAAATATATTTATATTTTTTGTTTTGTTTAAATTAAATATATATTTGTCGAACTAATTCATTTTACACGATGAACAAAAGAGACTGATCAATAGATTACCTTCTGAGCCACAGTTGTCTTACAATTTGTACATACTCCAGTTAATCCTGAACAACATTTAGAATATTCGACACAACTGTCTGCATGCAATAATTGTTAATGGTTTGGTCCCAAACAACTAAGGTTCTAGAAAATTCTTTTGCTTCATAATTACTGCTTTTTGACTATTTTAATTAAATAAATTTCAAGCTTTTTTTTTTTTTCATTTAAGCTTTTCGTGTTATTTATAATACAAAATGAAATAAAATAAAAGGATGAATAAAATAATAAAATTTGAATAACAAAATTTGTGGTATTATCTTTGATAATATGTTAGGCTTTAACATATTGCTTGTATTGATGACTTTATAGATTTCGCAGCCTATAACGCGAATTTGGGCTAATTCCCGGTTAAAAAAACATCCATTATATGAGCGAATTATGTTCTACGCGTAAAAATAAAAGAAATATAATATACAACACAATGTTGTTGTTGTTGTTTTTTTAATTTCAACAACAAAACCTATTTTAATGGTGACGCATTACACCGACTCTTAAATTTCACAGTAACACTCCCTTGTCTGTTTTTAACAATTGGCGACATATAAACGAACAATTGGCGAACATCCACTCAAAGAACGCCGTTGGCGGTCAAAGCACGAAATTCACTATCGATATGAAGTGTCAAAATGGAAATTTATCTATTCTGCTTTTTTTTTTAACTTGTAACGAGCAACAAAATTTACGTGAGGATCTGTAAAAAATCCGTAATTACGTGAAAAATCCGTAATATTTTTAAAACTTGAATTACTTTTAAATTTTTAGATGAAATACTATTCAGAAATGCGCAAGAATACCACGGTAACATTTTTTTCTATTTACTGTAATAATACATTTCACGATAGTATTAAAAAATAATTATCATAATTATAATAATATTTTCAAGCTCGACTAAATAATGGCGCTTGCAAGCAGTAATTAACAAACCCTGATTTAAAAAGGTAGCCGTATTTCAAACGGCTTATCTAATCAGTATTTCTCGCTTTGATTATTCAACTCAAAAATGCATCGTTATCTGAGTATTTAATTTGTGAGACATGCGTAGAAAGCGCTTTGCAAGGGGAGTTTCCTGATTTTTCGCTCTTATCTCACACGTATTGATTCTTTTCCAGTAATCAACAGTACGCCGTAAGCTGTGAGTAGTGGAAGACATGGCATCGCAGCGTTTGTCTCGGAAGAATGCATTCTGTATTACCTGGATCGTAGAAAACTTTGATTGCTGTTCGTACTGGTGGTTAGGGGAAATTAAGAGTCCTGAATTCGTCGTGGATATGGTGGAGAAGACCAAGTGGTGTTTAAGTGTACATCCGCTTTCTCCCAATGGACCTGTATATTGTTGGCTCCATCGGGTTGAGGAAAGCGAAGGACCTCCAAATATCGAAGTGGAACTTCAGTTTGAATTACTCTCAGTGGATGGTTCAACTCTGGCATCACATGTGGAAAAACGTGCTTTTAAGAAAGGCGGTTCGAGTTCAGCATTTGATTATGAAATTATTAAATCGTCCTACTTGCCTGATGGAAAATTGACAGTTCGATGCACAACGAGGAAGAGCAATGGTTACATGGAAACGACTACATGCCTCGCCCGCACAATAATAGGGGTCAAACGGAGGTCATTCGAGTGGAAATTTTCTTATTGCAACCTTCTAAAGGCTGAAAAATTAACATATCGCATAGAACCAGCATCCGAAGATGAGATAGACATAGCGTTGCATCTTTCTGTATGTAGGGAAGAGTCTTGTGATAAAATGAACATTACGTTGGTTGCTGAATGTAAGACACCAATTGATTTCAGATTTAAATATGCGCTGTTTGATGCATCAGTAAAGAGCCTAAAATGCGGAGACAAAAAATCTAATTTCTTTGATGACTATAAAAAGAGGACACTTCAGCTGCTTTCCATAGAAAAAGTGCAATCCGAAAAAATCAGTTCTTCACCAAACGATCATTTGACTCTACAATGCGAATGTGCCTATACAACAAAAATTACTCATCACCAAATCGAAAACATTGACCAATCACAAGATTCACGCAGAGCACAGGAACACCACCACCCTTCAGTTACTGAAAACGCATTGACTGAAGCAGTTAATACTTTGAAGAAGCATTTCTCGACCTTGCACAGTGAGTCTTTCCTTAGTGACGTGAAACTGAAGACAAACACATCAACGCATCCGGCTCACAAAAACATTCTCAGTGCTCGATCTCCCGTTTTCAAAGCCATGTTCCTGACCGAAATGAAGGGAAAATCCGGCCAGTGCGTCGAAATACCGGACATGGATGAAGAGACGGTTCGCTTGATGCTGCAGTTCATGTACACGGCAGATCTCCGAGACCTTCGCTGGAATGCTGCCTTCCGGTTGTACCAGGCGGCTGACAAGTACGAGATCCTCTCCCTGAAGAAGACGTGCTCCTCCTTCCTGGTGTCCAACCTGAGTGTCACCAACGCCTGCCAGCTGTTGGCCCTCTTCGACATGCACCAGGACGCTGACCAAAAGCAGGCTGTGCAGGGATTCATGCTGAAACAAGACGCAGAATTCTTCAGTTCCGACGAGTGGAAGAAGTTCATAAAAACAAACTCATTGTTGGCTGCCGATACTATGGTGTTAAAGTTCCAGAAAGGAGTTGAAATACCACGCATTAATATATGTGAATAGGTAAATACAGGAAATTTCTATTATAAATTTAAAAATGTGAGAAATTGGTATGTTTAATTTTTTTAAGTTTACTGTCATATTGCATTAAATACCGAATTAATGTATCATACAAATTTTGGTTTTTTTAATATAGAAATATATTGTAATATATCTTATTAACCATGTCGCGAACAGTGCTACTAAATAAATATGTTTATTGTTAAAAAAGAAATATGAATTGTAATTATGAATTGCAAAAAGTCAATTGCTGAAATACGTATGAATCACTTCTAATTAGCTAATGTGGCGATAATTGTATCATCATCTGCCACCAACAGTGAAGTTGCTACATGGGGCGTTTTCTTTCATTTTACACCTACGACTTCCTAATACCGATAATTTGTCGTCACTAAAAATTTATCAAAGTGGAATATAAAAGTAAGATAAAAACTTGTTGATTACTTACAAAGATATTATATTATGATTTATAATATCGAAAAAAAGAATCGATTTAACCACATAGATTCGAAAACCATTCCAAAATTCATTGTTACTATCATAAAATTTACTAACTCGACCCTTATTGCTACTGAATTCCACAATTGTGCAGATCGAGTTCAAGTTTGAATCCCGTGTGGCATATGTTTTGTAAATCATGTGGTGCAAGAACTGAGTAGATGCGGTTAAAACTATGGTATTGTGTATGAGAATTTCTTATGATTAAATAGACACTCTGATGGGAGTTGACTAATTTTTTTCCTTTTTAACATATAAACGTGTTGCAAATATCCCAGTGATTTCGAGAACGTTACTTTCTGTTCCTTTTGTCTATTGAATGTTTGTGGTATACATAAATATATCTCAATACATATATTTATGTGCATATGAAAAAAGTACCAGATTTGTTTTTTTTTTTAATACAAACATAAATTTAATTTTTTCATTGATTATCGATTTCAAGATTCCAGTTCATTGTATGCAAATTAAAAATGTAATAATACTTGAAGTGCACAAATTAGTACATTTCAAGATTTAAAATAATGTATGCTAATAATTTCCCACGCCACAAATTATTAAGTTGGACCTAAAGAAGTTTGTGTGACTTATTACTGTGTATTATCGTATTACTCTGTACTGTGTATTATTTTGCAGCAAAACATAAATTCAATTAATAAAATATATTAATTCAATTATTGAAATATCATTATTGCAATTTGTATACATGCATGAAATTTTGCTCTTGCAGTTATAAATGGGTTTCAAAGCTCCATTATCAAATTAAGAATGTTTTGTCAATTTCTGCACATGCGGCCTGATGGCCAATTTGCTAGCACAGGCTTCAGGTTCGACTCTTGGTGGTGGCATAGATGTTTGTTAATGTTTCGCCATCGTCGTTAAACTGTACTCCCCGGTCTAGTTAGCTAAAATTGTGCACAAAATGACCGTAGACTGACAAATCAAACCAATTCTGCATTACTATCAAAAAATTAAAGATCCTTATGACGACACATATTTGATTAGTAATTAAATTGAACTCAACAAAGTTTTAATTTACCTAAAAAGCTTTCTGGTAGACATAAAAAAGATGTGCGGAAAAAAAAAGTACTTACTTGTAAGATGGTATAAGTCAGGGGAGACCAAAGCATTACCCTCGCAAACGTGAGGTATATAAACATATATATGTTTGTTATCCAATTGAAAAAAAAATGTCTATAGTGTGTATAAAATCTATACACAATAATCTTGGTGTTCTATATCTTGGCAATCTACAATCTTGGTGTTCTAGAAATCTCACTCTCCAGTGATTGGGAATAGTTGAGGTTATAATTGCTTCTTGTAATCCACAAAAAAGGCGGTATTTTCTTTTTCACATTGATCTACCTCGCCCAAGGCCAAAGTAATGAAGGTTATTTCACCATCAAAGTTGTCAAAGTGAATTGTGGCACAAGATAATGCGAAGTCACTGGAATAAACTCCAGCTAAAGAATTTCTTATGGCTCCTTCGCATAAATAATATAGTAAGCCATTTTTGAAATTTAAAATTTTTAATTGGCGATTAACTAAATTAATTTAGCTTGGACGAATTAGAATACTTAAAAAGAAGATCAAATTGTTTCGCAGTATTTTTTCTATATCATTAGAGCAATATCGTTATCATCATCATCATCATCATCGATTTTTTTATCATCGCAACTCGAATAGTGTTTCGATATCATTAGCGACATATCGCATACTCAAATTCTGCCAATGTCATCTGAAATCGCCAAGGGGAAGGTACACAATTTTCACAGGATAACATGAATTGATAAAATTATGTTTGTCAGGCAGCATTCCTATAAGTTACCACAACGATAAAAAAAAGACACGTCGCTCGAATTGAAGTGAAACTGATTTGATATGAATTTTTTTGTATAACAAAATCAGTAATTCTTAAAACTGCCTTTTTTAAAGCTACTTTTTTTATAGTCGTAATTTCATTTAAAATTTCGTATTTCAACACGCACACTAAACATTAGAGGAATCTGATTAAAACCAGAACAGACCGTGCTACAGTGTGGCGAAAAAATTTCATTTATTTATAGAAAATTTTTATTACGATTGGACACATTGATAAAATTCTTCTAGATTTGAGAACTGCATTTCTGGTGGGAATATTAGAATTTGCTCTTTACTTGCATTTTATTTATTTATTTATTGGTTTGTTTTTTTATTTATCCGTCCATCCTCTGTTCCCTCGGCTAACCTGGTCTTGTGAAGACGAAAAATTCATTCGCAATTTTAAATGCAAAATATTAGAAATTAGAAATATTTCGAATTACTTAAGATAATTTCTGATTTTTTTTTAAAATTAGAAATCGAAAGTGTTGTACATTCACCGTAATACAACATTTTATCATAGAATTTTTTGCAATAAATAATCATAAAAATTAGCTCTTCCATTCACTTGCAATTTTTAAATGTAAATAATCCTTAAGAAGGTTTTAAATAAAATAAATGCAAGCAAAAATAAAAGAATCATTAAGAAATTATAAATTTCAATGTTAGATTTTTCGAGAATATATATTTATGAATAAAAAAATTGAAAAATTAATTGTTGGCTTACAGCGTTGTAGTTGTAAACCACAAAATTTAGAATTGAACGTAAGAACACAACTCATAACAGCAATCTTAAAAAAATGAAAAAACCCGCAAAATTCCAAACGATTTCCTTTTCCTGAAAAATCTCATCTTAACTTTCAAATAAATTTGTCTTTGCTTTCATCAGACGATCTTTTAAAATAATTTTCTTTGTTTAATTATTTAATTATTAGCAAGTGAAAGAAATTTAAATGAATGCGTATCAAAAAACTCGTGGAAAATTTTTTTAATATTAAGTATAATAAATTAATAGTTTAAAAAAACTAAAAAAAAATATGCTTTTAGAGTTAATCAGACTAAAAAGTAAAAAATAAATTAATAGTTTAAAAAAACTAAAAAATACGCTTTTAGAGTTAATTAATCTAAAAAGTAAAAAATAATTGTTAACAAAAGAATAAAATGCCTGACGAGAAAATGAATGTCACTGTTCTAAAATCGTGGGGTGCTCGATATCAATCGTTATAATTTCTCACTAGTTTCATTCCGAAATGCAGAGTTAGTTTAAAAATGTCATACAAAGCACCCCACGCTTTTAGAACAGTGACATTCATTTTCTCGTCAGGCATTTTATTCTTATGTTAACAATTATTTTTTACTTTTTAGATTAATTAACTCTAAAAGCGTATTTTTTAGTTTTTTTAAACTATTAATTTATTTTTTACTTTTTAGTCTGATTAACTCTAAAAGCATATTTTTTTTTAGTTTTTTTAAAGTATAATTGTTTTTACTTTTTTTTTCCACTTGGCCGGTTATCCGCTAAGTTTACATACTTTTTACCCACCGAAATTTTCGGCCAATAGGAAGAGCGCAATTCGACATGATCGCACTCCTATGCCTTTGAGATCCGCCTCTTTTTAGCCACCGAAATTTTCGGCCAATAGGAAGAGCGCAATTCGATCCCGGATCAGTTGACTGACTCGCCAGTAGATGGCGCCATCAGTCCCAAAATCGAGCCCAAAAAGTGAGTTACATACAAACATACAAACATACAGGTGAAGCTAATAAAAGCGTATTAAAAATTATCGTGAAGGACATTTACTTCAACCAATAAGAATAGCTGGGGGACGAAATTTTGTAAGAAAATGAACGAATAAAAAATGTTTAAAGTGGTCTGGAACATGAAAATGACCTACAAAACGAAGAACTCCGCTCTCGGAAAATGCTACTACTACTACTACACCACACCACACCACACCACGCCACATCAGTGTGCCTAGAGTTGAGTTGCCACTTTACAATTTGGGAATGATGTGGGTGAGAAGTCAAAATCAGAAATTCATTTTCATTTGTTTTTCTATCACAGCTATAGGACCTTTTGGTGAGTGAACATTGCATGACGTGTAGAATGTGTGGTAGAATTATTTGTATAGAGTAATTGTTTAGATCTAACCAATTTTTTTGCTTAATACTTGTTGTTTTTAATTAAGCTCAAATTCATTTTGGGAATCTCCTCTAGTTGGATTTGTGGAGTGATTATTGCATGAAGCATAGAATGTGTGGCAGATTTATTTGTACAGAGTGATTGTTTAGTTCCAACCAATTTTTTGCTTAATACTTGTTGTTTTTAATTAAGGTCAGATTCATTTTGGGAATCTCCTCCAGTTGGATTTGTGGAGTGATTATTGCATGAAGCATAGAATGTGTGGCAGATTTATTTGTACAGAGTGATTGTTTAGTTCCAACCAATTTTTTTGCTTAATACTTGTTGTTTTTAATTAAGGTCGGATTCATTTTGGGAATCTCCTCTAGTTGGATTTGTGGAGTGATCATTGCATGAAGCATAGAATGTGTGGCAGATTTATTTGTACAGAGTGATTGTTTAGTTCCAAACAATTTTTTTGCTTAATACTTTGTTGTTTTTAATTAAGGTCGTATTCATTTTGGGAATCTCCTCCAGTTGGATTTGTGGAGTGATCATTGCATGAAGCATAGAATGTGTGGCAGATTTATTTGTATAGAGTGATTGTTTAGTTCCAACCAATTTTTTTGCTTAATACTTGTTGTTTTTAATTAAGGTCGGATTCATTTTGGGAGTCTCCTCTAGTTGGATTTGTCGAGTGATCATTGCATGAAGCATAGAATGTGTGGCACATTTATTTGTATAGAGTGATTGTTTAGTTTTTTTTGCCAATTTTTTTGTTTAATACTTGTTGTTTTTTGCATGAAATTAAGGTCAGATTCATTTTGGGAGTCTCCTCCAGTTGGATTTGTGGAGTCGAGTGATCATTGCATGAAGCATAGAATGTGTGGCAGATTTATTTGTATAGAGTGATTGTTTAGTTCCAACCAATTTTTTTGCTTAATACTTGTTGTTTTTAATTAAGGTCGGATTCATTTTGGGAATCTCCTCCAGTTGGATTTGTCGAGTGATCATTGCATGAAGCATAGAATGTGTGGCACATTTATTTGTATAGAGTGATTGTTTAGTTCCAAACAATTTTTTTGCTTAATACTTGTTGTTTTTAATTAAGCTCAGATTCATTTTGGGAATCTCCTCTAGTTGGATTTGTCGAGTGATCATTGCATGAAGCATAGAATGTGTGGCAGATTTATTTGTACAGTGTGATTGTTTAGTTCCAACCAATATTTTTGCTTAATACTTGTTGTTTTTAATTAAGGTCAGATTCATTTTGGGAGTCTCCTCCAGTTGGATTTGTGGAGTGATAATTGCATGAAGCATAGAATGTGTGGCAGATTTATTTGTACAGTGTGATTGTTTAGTTCCAACCAATATTTTTGCTTAATACTTGTTGTTTTTAATTAAGGTCGGATTCATTTTGGGAGTCTCCTCTAGTTGGATTTGTCGAGTAATCATTGCATGAAGCATAGAATGTGTGGCACATTTATTTGTATAGAGTGATTGTTTAGTTCCAAACAATTTTTTTGCTTAATACTTGTTGTTTTTAATTAAGCTCAGATTCATTTTGGGAATCTCCTCTAGTTGGATTTGTGGAGTGATCATTGCATGAAGCATAGAATGTGTGGCAGATTTATTTGTACAGTGTGATTGTTTAGTTCCAACCAATTTTTTGCTTAATACTTGTTGTTTTTAATTAAGGTCGGATTCATTTTGGGAGTCTCCTCTAGTTGGATTTGTCGAGTAATCATTGCATGAAGCATAGAATGTGTGGCACATTTATTTGTATAGAGTGATTGTTTAGTTCCAACCAATTTTTTTGCTTAATACTTGTTGTTTTTAATTAAGGTCAGATTCATTTTGGGAGTCTCCTCTAATTTGTCGAGTAATCATTGCATGAAGCATAGAATGTGTGGCACATTTATTTGTATAGAGTGATTGTTTAGTTCCAAACAATTTTTTTGCTTAATACTTGTTGTTTTTAATTAAGGTCGGATTCATTTTGGGAATCTCCTCCAGTTGGATCTCTAAAGTTCAATATAATTAACCTAATTAATTGACAACTTATTAATGTTTTTACTTCTGATTTGCATTTGTATATTTAGTACATTTTTTGCAGAATGAAATCCTTTTATGCAATTCATAAAAAAATATTAATTATTAATTAATAAAAACTATTAATTATATAAAAATAAGATACTAGGCATTTACAAAGAATTCCATAACATATTCACACAAGGTTCCTGATGGGTCTAAGTGCATTCAGAATTGTCATTAATTCTTTTCTAATGAAATGTTGTTTAAAGACCAATTTTTTTGCAAACTGTTTTTTATTGTTTCTAAGAAATGTTATGTTTCTTGCGCTTAATTTTTGTTGTGAATTGTAAAAATATATTTCACTTGCAAAAAAAAAAAATTGCAACATATTTTTTTAAGATCATAAAATTTATACAGCAATTACATTCATTTGAATGATAAATAATTATTAAATTTACTTGACAGTTTTTGAATCCGGCACAAAACGTTTAGTTTAATTTCTGCAGTTTCAAAAACCAGATTATGTTCAAAATATCCGAGTTATGTATTTTTTATTGCAATATTATAATTTTTTGAAATGTCAAAACCTTTTTCAATATGTACTTTTTTTAAAGATTTTTCAGTAATTTTCAAATAGCGCTGTTTAAGAATTACCATATTTAATCTAAAAATTATAATTATTTTTTTATATTGCTTTCTCGTTTAAGCTTTCTGTGTAATTTTTTTATTAAATAGTTCAGAATAAAAGAATATGGTAAACATAATAATAAAATTCAGTGATTAAAATTTGTGGTGTGATCTTTGATATCAGGCGAGGCCATTTTCATTTTGTTTGTGATGGTGTCTTTAGATATTTCGTAGGCTGCAACATGAATGTATTCCATGTTTACTAACAAAAATCTTAATGTAAAATGGACACTATTTAGTGTCCATGCTATTACATTGTCAATAAATGTGTGATATGCGTACAAGCTACATAATATTCTCTATGATGTATCTGAAGTTAAATTAAGGATGTGAAGCTAATAAAAATATCAACTATAAAAGATTTAAAAAATAATAATTCGTTAAAGGGATGAATAATTGTGCAATAAAAATAATCATATCATTATCAACTCTCCTCAGACATTGGAGTTTGTCAGAAGATGCAAGAAACATTAACATAAGTATACATTATCTATGGACACTATTTAGTGTCTATGCTAATACATTTTCAGTGAATGTGTGATTTATGTACAAGTTACATAATGTTTTCTATGATCTATCAAAAAGTAAATTTAGGATATCAAGTTAATAATAATAGGAAGTATGCAAAATTAAAAAATAATAATTCGTTAAAGTTATGAATAATTATATATTAAAAATAATGTTATGTTACCAAGTCTCCTGAGAAACTGGAGTTTGTCAGATGATGCAAGAAAAATTAACATAAGCATACATTGTATGGCATGAAAAGCAATTTTTGTTTTCCAATCTGGGATACAATCCCCACAGGAACATTTTTTAAAAATAGGTACACCACATTGACATGTTAATATGGTCTTATTGATGCAATACAAACAACTGAAACAACTGCAATGCAAACAAATGACATTCACATAACTGTTAGGAAATCTGTCCAACGGAATGTTGACAAAGAACAAAATATTAATATTAAAAGACATTTTCTTTTTTTAATATCCTGAAGCAATAGTTTATACCTTTCTGTATCTCTTTTTAAAAGCTCTTTAATTGGATGTCGCATGAGATAAACCGCGAAAATTATCAGACAAGGCTAGAAACGATAGAGGAGGTTGATATGTGCAATCCTAATCTTTATCGAAACACTCCATTTTATGAAATTGACTTGAAACTCCGCTGTGAGAGATTGATTACGATCCACAGGTGCGCACGTATTATCGCTGTGACTTGGAGTAGGATAACTTAATACTAAGTATACGAGGTTCACTCTGAAATTTTTGAGAAACGGCTAAATGGTACAAGTTTAACTTACCAAATTTTAAGAGTGTTTAAAGTAGTCCCCTCCACGCTATCCAGTAGTCCCTCCTTCACGCTATCCATTTCTTGTAACTGTGGAAAAATATGCTTTTATAGCCTCATCAATCTCATCTTTGGAATGAAAATGGCGACCACGTAAATTTTGCTTGAGATTTAAAAAGAAAGCCAAAAGTCACACATAGCAAGATGAGGGGAATAGGGTGGATGTTATATGACTTTGATGTGTTTTTGTTTAAGAAATTCGATTGTCGATCTTGCCGTATGAGAAGATGCACTATCATGGTGAAGCATGAGTCCCCTTACATTCACTTCTTGAAGAATTTCTAGAAGACACTTAGTGATGTACCACTTAGCTGTGACTGTCTTCGGTTCCAGTACCGTACTTCTGAAGAAAACGACATACATTACTTTTTTCATTGCTCGTTGACTTTTCAACATTGTTGGTTTGAGGTCATCTTCAAAGACCCATACTTTACTTTCTTGACGTGTTGAACGTCAAAAAACGGTATGTAAGTTTCCTCACCAGTTATGATTTTAGTAATAAGGTGGTGTCCACCATCGTTAAGTAATTTTATGGTTTCTTTGCAGATTCTGACACGCGCCGTTTTTTCATGTTCTGTTAAATTATGGGGACCCAACGGCAAACTAATTTTTTCATATGCAGATCTTGATGAATAATTCTATGTATAGCTGCGGATAGCTAAGAGTTCAAATTTACAAATTTAACGAATATTTTTTCCCCTGCGTTTGTCGGCTGCCACTGTCTCAAAAATTTCAGAGTTACCCTCGTATTAAGAGTGGATCCTTGTTGGGAGAAGATTTGGAGGCTGTTAGGAATACCTGTCTCGCATTCTACGCTCTGTCTATCTGGCTGAGTTTCTTGAATTTTCTCCCACACAATATAGTTGAGAATTAATGGCGGATTCTTGATTGGAGAATCTCGCACTAAAGGCTCGTTCCAACCGAGGCGTGAGGCGTTTAAGCGTGAAGCGTTGATCAAACACTAGCCTCACTGCGTTCGCCAGAAAGCGGTTTGAAATCCACCGCTTCGAGTTGACCCACTTTCAACTCGAAGCGGAACTTCTCTAGGCGTAATGCAATTTCTGACGTTTCGCTGTGAACGGGTCGAAAAAATTTTCTTCCCTGCCGCATGTCGCTTCGCCGCCTCTCGCCTCGGTGGGAACTGCCTTAAGGAACTCCATATGTCAGTAGCATGCATGCCTCCATATGTCTGTAGCATTCGAATCCTGGCTGCAGCATGGACGTTTGTTGCCATTCCACGTTAAGCTGTAGGTGCCGGTCTAATTAGCCTAAAGTGTGCATAAAATGACCATAGGACGGCAAGCGAAACTAATCATCTCCTTCGTCAACACTACAGCCTGCTACAGGCCAAGGCAGTCTCCATGAGTTTTTTCCATCTGACATTCTCCGGGGCAAAAGGTCGCCGACTGTCGGTTCAAAGACCCATTAGATCTCTTGGGACTGAATCAGCCCATCTGGTGGGAGGCCTTCCACTTCTACGGGTGCCTCCAATTGTTGAAAAAGTAACTTTTTCAGTTGGATTTGGGTCGTTATATCTGAAAATGTGTGCCCCAGTCATCTAATACGGCTTTTATAAATTTTACAATATTGAATTCTTTGAATTTGTTGTAATTTTCATGGTTATATTGTATTCTGTAGGCTTCTGTTTTACTCCATGTGTCATCCTCCTCATCATCAGTGGTGCAACAACCCCTTGGTGGGCTAAGGCCGTCTGCCTACTGCCCAATCCAGAAAGTTGGCAAATCAAACCAGATTCAGAAAGGTACCTACTGTTTAAAGCGAATTCCGTATCACTACAATTATCCACGGCACAGCTGGGACTCGAATCAGAAACTATGGCACAGAGCACTAGTCACTCGGCCATCAGGCCGCTGATATTTAAAACTGCTACATATGGAGATATGTAACAGTTGTAACCATCACAAAGAACATTCCCCTCCAATGAAACGAGATGAATCAATATTTTCTGGATTACAGTTCTTCGGAAGAAAAATTCTTTAGGAAGTTAGATTTTCGTCCTTTTAATTTTGTCATTGGCTAGCGCTCTGGCGTTTGCTACGACAGGCTTCAGATTCGAATCCCGCTGTGGCATGGATGTTTGAGAGGGCTTCGGAATCCACGTTAAACTGTAGGTCCCGGTCTAAATGGTCTAAAGTGTGCACAAAAATGATCGTAGATTTGTAAATACTCCAGTAGATTTGTAAATACTTTAATGTTCGACAGAACTCTCTGTATACAATAATCATTTGGTCCAAATCTACTACTGTTCTTAGAAAATTATTTTGATTATTTTGATATACTGCTTTTTAATAAGCTGTTAATTAACTATTTTAGTTAACTATGTTTCAAGCATTTTTTTTTCATAGTTTTATATAGTTTTCGCAGCCTATAACGGGAATTTGGGCTAATTCCTCTTTAAAAGCTGCCCTGATATGATACAGTGTCAGCATGTCAAGTGATTCTTGATGAAATATGGTCAACGTACGTACGAGCTGCATTGAAAAATGTATAAAAAGTAGAATGCAAACACATATATGTAAAGCATTTTATCGTAGGTTTCCTTCAATCAACAGTGTTAAAAATTCATTTATTTATTCGTTCGCCATTTTTAAATAAATAAAAGAATAAAAAGTTTCATAGAAATACATGGGAACGCAAAATAAAATAATTTTTACTTTCAATGTTCTGCGATTGTTCTACAATGTTCTACGATACAATTATGTTCTGCGATTAAATATTAAAAAAAATATAATGTATTACACATTTATTAAAATTTCTAAAATAACACTAATTTTATTGGCGACGAATTAAACTGCCTCAAAAATTTCACAGTAACACTCTCTTGTGTGTTTTTAACATTTGGCGACACATCGCCCACTCAACGAAGGCCGTTGGCGGTCAAAGCACTAAAGTCACTATCGATATAAAGTATCAAATGGAAATTTATCTTTTCCGTTTTTTTTTTTTTTTTTTTTTTAAATTAGTAACGAGCAACAAACTTCGCTGGGGGGATACATTATTAAGGATTAACTCTCCAAAATCCGTAATATTTTTAAAACTTGAATTACTATCCCTATGAAATTCTATTTAGAAATACGCAAGAATACTACGGTAACAATTTTTGTTTTACTGCAAAATTATATTATTAAAGCATAATAATAATATTTTGCATGCTGGTCTAAATGATGGCGCTCTCAAGAAGTACTTAACAAACCTCGAAATAAAAAAAGTAAGGAGAACGACAAGCCAAACCAATCTTAATTTGGTCCTTTTAAATAATATGTTTGGAATCACGCATTGCAGCCGGTCGGGCTAGCTGCAGTAAAGGTCTTTGTGTCGAACAAAGAGTTCCTGTTTGATTATTTGCGATACATACTTGGTACACTTTAACAGCAGTTATTAATGGTGCGTGTATGAGCATTTCCTATATGCGAAATACGAACTCTTATACATGTGTTTATAAATAGGTTTTTCTTGGTTTTTCATGCTTCGAGTATAATGCAGAAATGACGGTTAAGTAGAATTCGTTTATGTACTCATGAAATAGCAGTTCAATAAAATTTTATTTCGATGCGAAATAAAAAAAAATTGCAGCTTTATGTTTGATTCAGGGGGGCATTGTTACTCCGCGTCCGTGGCTTATCTTCAAGTTACACGCGCCCCCTGGGTAATGCAAAGTGAGTACGTCTGTGCAGCGCTTGCTGCATTAGAAAGAAAAAAAAATGTTTGATGCTAAAAATATTTTGGCCCTTGAATGTTGGCCAAAAAAAATATTATTAATTGTAATTATTGTATTATTAATTGTAATTACTGTATTATTAATTGTAATTTGACATTCTGGTTGTATTAATTTCTCCATCATGCTATAGTGACCTGTTGGCCAATCGGCTAGCGCTCTGGCCTTTGGTACCACAGGCTTCAGGTTTTAATCCTGGCGGTGGCATGGATGTTTGTGACTGGTTCGAAATCCACATTTAACTGTAGGTCGTCTAATTAGGCTAAAGTGTCATAAAATGACCGTAGAGCGACAAACCAAACCAAACCGACCGTATAAGATCTCGTTTCATCTTTTGTGTCCAAATGGCTAGCGCTCTGGACTTTTGTTTTTCTTTATACGCCCTTAAATCGTACCAAAACATTGGACTTAATACAAACGAGGAGCTCTGATGGCCAATTGGCTAGTATAGGGTTCAGGTTCGAATCCTGGTGTTGGCATGGGAGTTTGTGAGTGGTTTGGAATCCATATTAAACTGTAGGTCGTCTAATTAGCCTAAAGTGTGCACAAAATTACCGTAGAGCGACAAACCAAGCCACACTATTTCATATTTTGATTTTGTGTGTTACAAAATGATATAATTGTAAAATTTGTAAATTGTACAAGATAAATTTATCCACTTCTAAATAAGTATTCTTCGGTGAGCAACGATAATAAAATTTGAATGAATTCTAGGCTATAAGTGTGTTATTATTTTGTTCGAGCTTATACAAGAAAAGTTAATTTTTAGATTCTGGCTGCATAACGAAACAGAATCAATCGCCAAATTTAAAATTTTAGGT
Organism: Caerostris darwini; assembly: GCA_021605075.1. Classification (NCBI taxonomy): domain Eukaryota; kingdom Metazoa; phylum Arthropoda; class Arachnida; order Araneae; family Araneidae; genus Caerostris; species Caerostris darwini. The sequence goes on from BPLQ01008976.1 coordinate 302,311, forward strand.
GGTCCATGCGTAATAAAGATCAATCTACCATATTATCACATTACCAATTTTCCGATGCTAAAAATAGGGAAAATGAAATTATTTAAGGACTACGTGAAATGCTGTTATAATGAATTTCTCAACATATGTCATGTGCAAACTTAATATTTTAGCTTTAAAATTTTGCCAATTATTTTTTAATTTGTTATTTATAAAATTGAAGACCTGATGATTGAGTGACTAGTACTCGATGACACAGGATTCGAGTTCGAGTCCCGGCGGTGTCATGGATGTATGTAGGGGTTCGAAATTCATTCTAAACTATAAGTCCCCGTCTAATAGGACTACTGCTACTACATCACACCATATCACTGTTCCTACAGCTGAGTTGCTCGTATACAGTTTGGGAATGATGTGGGGGAGAAGTCTGATTGGGCTTTGTGACGCTCTGCGATCATATGAGACAGGGATCTACGGCTTAAAGTGGATACCGAACCGCTACATACATCCATGACACAGCCGGGACTCGAATCCGAAACCTGGGGTACCATGCGGCAGAGCAGTAGCCTCTCGCCCATCACGCCCTTGGTCTAATATGACTGTATAGCGTTGGGCGTTGGGCTTGTCAACTCTTTCCCGTAAAATGAAAACATCCCTGTTTCGAAATCTGCCAGTACACGACGACCATGGTCCTACATGGGCTAAAGTGTCCTTAATTCCATAAAAGAAGCTGTAAGCCAATTCGCCAGATAATTTTTATTTATTTATTATTTTGTTCCCCTGATAGTGAAAAATGTAAGAGAAAATATTTTACACAATCCTGATTCTGAATATCTAACAACAATGAATTACAAATTATTACAATATAGCCTTAAGCCATTTAGCCAGAGAAGTTTCAATTACTTCTTATTTTTTTCTCAGCTAGTGAATAATGTAAATAAAAGTATTTTACGCAATACTGATTTTGAATAATCAAAACAAAGGCATTACAAATTATTACAACGCAGCAGCAAGCCAATTCGCCAGATAAGTTTTATTTATTAATTAGTTTGTTCCTCTGATAGTGGAAAATGTAAAAGAAAGTATTTTACACAGTACTGACTTTGAATGATTAAAAACAATGGATTACACATAATCACAATGCAAGCAGTAAGCCAATTAGCCAGAGAAGTTTCATTTATTTTTTCAAGTGAAAAATGTAAAAGAAAGCATTTTACACAATACTGATTTTGAATGTCTAAAAACAATGCATTAGAAATAATTACAAGAAATTTGGAATGTTCGGCAGAATATTTTGAACGCAGTATTCGATTAGCTTCTACCAAATCGGTTCTTGAAATTTTTACTTCATAAATGTTAAGCGCATTTTGAGCGCTTTTCTCAGATTGGTCTTATATTGTTTGCCTAAAAGTTTGCTTTTTTGTTTTGTTTGTATTAAATATATTTTTGGCGAACGAATTAATTTTACACAATTAACAAAATAGATTCCCTTCTGAGCCATTGTTGTCTTAGAATTTGTAAATACTCCAGTGAATCTTGAATGTTCGACAGAACTCTCTGTATACAATAATCATTTGGTCCCAACCTACTATTGTTTTTAGAAAATTTTGATTAATAATTACTGCTTTTTGATAAGCTGTTAATTAACTATTTTAGCTAACTAATTTTCAGGCATTTTTTTTTTCATTTAAGCTTTATTTGTCAACATGTTAGGCCTCTGATATATTGTTTGTATTGATGTCTTTATAGTTTTCGCAGCCTATAAAGCTAATTTGAGCTAATTCCTCTTTAAAAGCTGCCCTGATATGAGACAGTGTCTGCATGTCAAGTGATTCTTGCTGAATTATGGTCAACGAATGTGCTTACGAGCTGCATTGAGAAAAATATCAAAAGTAGAATGCAATACACAAATATGTAAATCATTTTATCATACGTTTCTTTCAATCAACAGTGTTAAAAATTCATTTATTTATTCGTTCGACATTTTTAAATAAATATAAGAATAAAAGGTTTCATAGAAATACATGCAACACGAAAAAAATAATTTTTACTTTCACAATAATGCTCTACGATTATATATTTAAAAAAATAATAATATATTACACATTTATTAAAATTTCAAAAACAAAACCTATTTTAATGGAACGCATTAGCCTGCCTCAAAAATTTCACAGTAACACTCCTTTGTCTGTTTTTATCATTTGGCGACACATCGCCCACTCAACGAAGGCCGTTGGAGATGAAAGCATTAAATTCACTATAGATTTCAAGAAAGTCTCAAATGGAAATTTATCTTTTCTGGTTTTTTTTTAATTAGTAACGAGAAACACAATTTGCATGTGGATAACTTTTTACGGATTAATTCTACAAAATCCGTAGTATTTTAAAAACTTGAATTACTTCTATATTTCTATATGAAATTCTGTTCACAAATACGCAAGTATACTACGGTGAAATTTTTTTTTTTTTTACTATAAAAATACATTTTATTTTAATATTCAAAAATAATCATAATAATAATTTCAAACTCGACTAAAGGATAGTGCTCGAACATTTGTCCTTGCAAGTGTTTCAAAATAGAAAGGCAAATTTAATGCTGTGCTATGGAATTTAAATTAATTGTTTTGTTGCTATGAATAAGAAAATTCATAGCGATCTTGTAACAGTTCATACTTCTTTGATACTTAATTCTTGTAAACAAGATGAGATAATTGCGTTGTGGTTTATCTTTTAAGTACTTTGGGGCATATTTTATGTAATAAATAGTTTATCTGAAGGACATATAAACGTTTAAAATCAGGGAGAGATTTCCATGTTTCTCAATTGAATCCATTATTTTAATAAAAGTGTACATTTTCTATGCAAAAAAAACATATAACTAAATAAGTAACTTAAAACAATTTATATAGTTTATATCACTTAACAAACCGATATGTGTTTTATTTCTGAATGCTTTTATGATTCCTTTTGAACACTGAAATTAGAGTTTCAGAAAGATTTTATGCAATCCCACAGATTCAATTATAAAAAGTAAAAATACAACTCAAGTTTTTTTTTTAAAAATAAATGTTATTTAATTGCCATTTTCTGATAGATTTTTATCCATGTCTTTTAAATGCAAACTTTAACCCAGTAGCATTGGTCATTTGCTAGAATTCAAGAGACAAAATTTGTAATTCCTCGTGTTGGTATAAAATGCATTTAGCTCGACTATTGAATTGTTTTTCTCAGTGCTGAATCTTAAAAACTCTAAACGGAATTTTTATTTTTATATTCCATGTTTTTCTGTTCCATCTAGTCATCTAAACAAATATAAAACATGATATATAATACCTTGAGGATACATCTTTCTTGATATATCTACTCTCGGGATGTTTTCATTAATTTCTGTTAGGTGAGCTGATTGTCAGGACAACTTATATCCCATCTTGTTAATGTATGTTCTGTATTAATATTTGTATTCTTTTTTTTTATCTGCAGCAGTTTTATCCGTTCAGATTTATGATGTTTGGGTTTGTCTAATAATATTTAGTGCTTTTACTGTACCTTTTCAGTACTTCCGATTTTGAACAATTTATATCTTTTTTTTTTTTTTTTTTCAGGAGACTAAATGTGATACAATTCGGGTTTTGTACACCCGATTTTATTATTGACTTTCGTATACAATTTGATGATGTTTCAATCATGCACAGAATCATTTCCGTGTAGCGAATACTGTTTTGAACTGTCAACGTATAAAGTAATCATGAAAAAAAAACTGATTTTGTTACTTTTCTTTCGTAGCAGCACTCTCTTTAATTGTCACATTTTGAAAGACGTTGGCGAAAGAAGGAAAATCATACAAATGGCATATCTCCTACCTAACTTTGTTACTCTCTGTTTGCCTTCAGCTTTATATTACCTATAAAATTTATTTCTCATGAATCAAATTGGCATACTTAAATAAAACTATATATTACCTTAAAATATTCTCTTGTAAAATTGGCAAACTCAAAGCAATTATATTACCTATAATATTTATTTCTTAAATTGGCTTTCAATAGTTAAACAATTCAAATGTAATCAATGCCAATTAATTTTAGATGACCTCGCTCATTCGTCGCTTGGGCTCGCCGCTTCGCTTATCACAAGGCACCCCAAAATGCGCTCACTTTTTACTAACATAACAGTCGGATATGGTGTTTCAGATGCACGCGTGTTTGTACTGCGCAATTGGAAATTCACATTCGCGCACTATTCAATCGGGAGGAAATTTTTTAATGCAATATTATTAAAAATTCATTCGCCGTTTTAAAATGAAAATATCCTATAAAATGTTTTATACGAATACTTGGTAAGACGAAGGAAAATGATTTTTCTGTCAATAATAAGTTATTCGGTATAATAAAAAAATAAGTTATAAATAATATATATTTTTTTTTATCATGTGCCCACCTCCGACCTCACGGTCATTAACCGACGAGCAGCCTAATACAGTAAAAAAACGACAAGATCAATCACTAAATGCATTGACAGTAAGGCAAAAAGGGATACAGTTCAGAACAGGTGTTTGATGAGGTGCTCGCCAGTCATGGGCAAGATACAGTCGAAAAGGGGGCAGATGTCTGTAGTTGCCAATCCTATTCTAGGACTCTGTAAGTAGTCATGGCCCGTGACGTGTCTAAAGCAGGGCCTGCCGACCCCTCTAGGCAAGGCACTGGGAAATCTTGTTGACTTTTTCAATAGAATATTCCACTTTTTCATAGAAGCCTTCTCTCTATACAGGTTGAAATGGTTGGTTTTAATAGAACAAGTAATACAAAGAAATCAAATCCTACCTTTATTTCACTATATTGCAGATAAGACCTTTAGAAATTTTCCTCTTAAATCTGGCGCCATCTATTATTAGATACATGCAACATAAATCTAAAAAAAGGTACATTTAATTAATTAAATTCATTTAGTTTAGCTAACTCGAATTAGAATACTTAAAACAAAACAAAATTAAATTGTTTCGCAATCCTCTTTCTATATCATTAGTGACAAAATGCACATGCGAACATAAATGGTTTGCGTTTCTTCGACAATATTTTACCATAAAATATACTATTTAAAATAAAAAATATGTTTGATGAAATTCAGATTTTTTTTTTTAGTGATTATTTGATGCAAAATTAAATAATATTTAAATAAATGAACGTTATGTTTTTTATTTCAAAATTATTTTAATAAGGACCGAATATTTCAACTGTAATAAGATTTAGCATTGAACTTGTATTAAACTAAGTGATGGAAAGGAATTTAAAGTTCAGCCTGTCGCATGCTTTTAAGGAAATGGCAGTTGCGGACAATCATTTTAAAATGGAAATCTTATCACATCGTTGAATACAGTGAGAAGATTAGCTGTTAGAGAGAAGTATTTAAAATGTTATCAGAAGCACTCACATCCTTTTCTTCTTATGCAAAATTATGTAAATCGTGGGAGATAAATTATGAAACTCGTCATTTTGAAGAGAAATTATTATTCTTTGGAATACACGCAACCTTCGATGACAACTATTCTAGTTCAATAATCATAACGAGATACATTTAGTTCCTTAACGATTTCTTGACATTCATAAAAAGATATACATTAATTTTTTTAATATTCTTTTATTCTTTTACGACATTAATATTTTAATTAATTAGTTAATTAATAAATTACAATCTAATTATTATTTATTTATTTATTATTTACTTATTATTATTCAATTAATAATTATTTGATTATCATTCATTAATTTTTAACTATTAATTAATTACTTTTCCATACATTAATTTTTTAATATTCTTTTTTCTCTTTTTTCATTCTTTCTAATATCATTAGATTGATAATACTCTCCAAATAATAAACTTGAGAAAAAAAAAACTTTTTTTTTTTTACGCAACAAAAATTCTCAATGTTACTGAAAAAGTATTTCTTACAGATAGACATAACTATTAATCTGTTGTCGTGAAACAAAAAATAATTTGAATTAGGAAAAAAAATCCTCAATTGGCAGATTTTCTCTAGAAATTATGCATTCTTAATAGATATAAAATGAAGATAATGAGGCAATTCTAAGCAGATGTGGGTAAATTAAAGTTTTTTTAGTTGATTTTTATGCCATAAGCAAAGACTGCACCACTGTTACTCACTTACTCATAGCACTACCCAGGGGGTGCATGTAGCTTGAAGATAAGCTGCGAACGCGGACTATCAATACCCCCCACAACGCTCATATGAGACCGGGACCTACGGTTTAAAGTGTATTCCCAACCACTACAAACATCCATGGCACCTCCGGGATTCGAACCCGAATCGGGTAAATTTAAGTTCTGATGAAAGTTCTTACCAATGAAAGTTTCAAGTAAAATCTCAGTGAGAAAATGAAAACTTGGTGATCTCTTTTTTAGTACTTTATTAAAATGTGAAAAGGTTGGAATTCATAGATAAGAACCAGGAAATTTTGTCAAAAAACCGTTGAATAACCTGTTTTTTTTTCCCTGAGAAAAAGGTTTTTCTGGCGTTAGGAGTTCTAAAATCAAAATGTTATTCTCGACAATTCAGACAGTCTAAAATTACAATTTTTGCGAACCAATGTTATCACGTAAAAGAAATACGATCAATTTTTAACGGATTTTGATGTCTGGAAAAATAAAGAAAGAAAGATGGAAAGTCTGGAAGAGAAAAAAGAAACTTTAAGATTTTAATTTCGATACTTTATTAAAATATTTATTGAAAATTCTACAAGTCTACATAAAGACCAGAATTTTTTTTTTTTTTTTTTTTTTTTTTTTTGCCAAAATACATTAAATGTAATGAATTATTTTCCAAGAAAAAGTGGTTTGCAGTGCAAAATTCCCAAATATTCATCCCAATTATATTTAGCTTCACAATATTATAAGATATTTACATTAAAATTCCTCTATGATTTGGTTTGGTGCTCTACGATCATTTTGTGCACACGAGGCTAAACAGACCGGGATCTGCAGTTTAAAGTGGATTCCGAATCACTCACAAACACCCATGCCACCACCAGGATTCGAACCTGAAGCACCAAAGAGCACTAGACACTTGGCCACCAGGCCGTGAAGTTTAGTTATGAATTTATACAACATTATATCATACAACTTTTTTGAATTAAAAGGAAAAAAAATTGCAGGATTGCAAACGATTTTCTTTTGCTCAAAAATCTCATCTTAACTTTCAAATAAATTTCTTTTTGCTTTCATGAGGCGGACTTTTAAGATAATTTTCTTTGTTTCATTAATTAATTCTTTAATTATTACAAGTGAAAGTAACTGAAATGAATGCGTATCAAAAAGCTCGTGGAAAAAATTTTAAATATTGCGTATAAAAATTATCGCGAAGGATATTTAATTAAACCAATAAGAATAGCTAGGGAAGAAATTTTGTAAGAAAATTAACTAATGAAAAACATTAAAAATGGTCTAGAACATGAAAATGACCTACAAAATGAAAAAAATTAAGCTCTCGAAAAATACTGAAATTTTTACTTTGTACATGTTAAGCTTTTCTTCATTTTGAGCGCTTTTCTCAGATTGCTCTGACATTAATAGAAACACTGTTCGCCAACTTGGCGATATTTTTGTTTTGTTTCCATTAAATATATTTTTGTCGAACAAATTCATTTTACACAATTTAAAAAAGAGACTGATCAATACATTCCCTTCTGAGCCACAGTTGCCTTAACATTTGTATATAATCCAGTTAATCCTGAACGGCATTTAGAATGTTCGAGGAAACTGTCTGCATGCAACAATCGTTTGGTCCCAACCAACTAATGTTCTAGAAAATTCTTTTGCTTTATAATTACTGCTTTTTGACTGTTTTAACTAACTAAACTTCAAGCTTTTTTGTGTTTTTTTTTATTATACGAAATAAAATAAAATAAAAGGGTAAATATAATAATAAAATTTGGATGACAAAAAAAACTTTGTTTGAAAAAAAACTTTGATAATATGTTAGGCCTCTAACGCAGTGTTTTTATTGACGTCTTTATCGTTTTCGCAGCCTATAACGCGAATTTGGGCTAATTCCCGGTTGAAAATACAGCCGTTATATGAGAGAGTTATGTTCTACGCGTAAATATAAAAGAAATATAATATACTACACAATTTTTTTTTTTTTTTTTTTTTTTTAATTTCAACAACAAAACCTATTTTAATGGTGACTCATTAGATTGACACAAAAATTTCACAGTGACTCTCCCTTGTGTGTTTTTAACAATTGGCGACTTATAAACGAACAATTGGCGATTGTCCACTCAACGGACGCCGCTGGCGGTCAAAGCACGAAATTCACTATCGATATGAAGTATCAAAATGGAAATTTATCTATTCTGCTTTTTTTTTTAACTTGTAACGAGCAACAAAATTTACTTGAGGATACATTATTAAGGATTGACTCTACAAAATCCGTAATATTTATATAATTTGAATTACTTTTATAATTCTAGATGAATTTCTATTCAGAAATGTGCAAGAATACTACGGTAACATTTTTTTTCTATTTACTGTAATAATACATTTCATGACAGAATTAAAAAATAATTATAATAATAATAATAATATTTTGAAACTCCACTAAATGATGGCGCTCACAAGAAGTAATTAACAAATCCTGATTTAAAAAAGTAGCCGTATTTCAAACGGCTTACCTAATCAGTCCTTCTCGCTTTGATTATTCAACAAAAGCAGACATTTTTGTTATCTCAGTGTTTAAGTTGTGAGACATGCGCAGAAAGGTCTTTGGAAGGGGAGTTCACCGAGTTTCGCTCTTATCTCCCTCGTTTTGATTCTTCCCGTGTAATCAACAGTACGCTGTAAGCTGTGAGTAGTGGAAGACATGGCGTCGCAGCGTTTGTCTCAAAAGAATGCATTCTGTATTACATGGATCTTAGAAAACTTTGATTACTGTTTGTCCAGGCAGTTACAGGACATTGAGAGTCCTGATTTCATCGTGGATACGATGGAGAAGACCAGGTGGCGTTTAAGTGTATTTCCGTGGCCTCACCTTGGAAGGGTTGATTGTTGGCTGCATCGGGTGAAAGAAAGCGAAGGACCTTCAAATATCGAAGTGGAATTTCAGTTTGAAGTACTCGCAGTGGATGGTTCAACTCTGACATCACATGTTGGAAAAAGTTCTTTTCAGAAAGGTGTTCGGAGTTCAAGATTTAACTTTCAAATCTGTAAACAAATATTCACAAGTAATAAATCGTCCTACTTGCCTGATGGAAAATTGACAGTTCGATGCACAATGAGGAAGAGCAATGGTTACATGGAAACGACTACATGCCTCGCCCGCACAATAATGGGGGTCAAACGGAGGTCATTCGACTGGGAATTTTCTTATTGCAACCTTCTAAAGGCTGAAAAATTAACATATCGAATAGAACCAGCATCCGAAGACGAGATAGACATAGCGTTGCATCTTTCTGTATGCAGGGAAGAGTCTTGTGATAACATGAACATTGCGTTGGATGCTGAATGTAAGACACCAATTGATTTCAGATTTAAATATGCGCTATTTGATGCATCAGGAAACTGCTTAAAATGTGCAGAGAAAGATTTACATTTCAGAGTTTTCAATCAAGATGGGAAATTTCAACTGCTCTCGCTAGAAAAAGAACAGTTCGAAAAAATCCGTTCTTCACCAAACGATCATTTCACTCTACAATGCGATTGTGGCTATACAACAAAAATTACTCATCACCAAATCGAAAACATTGGCCAATCACAGGATTCACGCAGAGCACAGGAACACCCCCACCCTTCACTTACTGAAATCACTTTGTCCAAACCGCTTAATACTTTGAAGGACCATTTGTCGTCCTTGCACAGTGAGTCTTTCCTTAGTGACGTGAAACTGAAGACAAACACATCGACGCATCCAGCTCACACAGCCGTTCTCAGCGCTGGATCTCCCGTTTTCAAAACCATGTTCCTGACTGAAATGAAGGAAAAATCCGGCCAGAGTGTCGAAATACCGAACTTGGATCAAGAGACGGTTCGCTTGATGCTGCAATTCAAGTACACGGCAGACCTCCGCTGGAATACTGCCTGCCGGTTGTACCAGGCGGTTGACAAGTACAAGAAGACGTTCTCCTCCTTCCTGGTGTCCAACCTGAGTGTCACCAACGCCTGCGAGCTGTTGGCCCTCTTCGACATGCACCAGGACGCTGAACAAAAGCAGGCTGTGCAGGAATTCATAGTGAAACAAGACGCAGAATTCTTCAGTTCCTACGAGTGGAAGAAACTCATAAAAACCCACTCATTATTGGCTGCCGATACTATGGTTTTAAAAATCCAGAAATAAGCTGAAATACCTCGCATTATTATATGTGAATAGGTAAATATATGAAATTTTCTATTATAATCTTAAAAATGTGTGAAATTGGTATGTTTAATTTTTTTAAGTTTACTGTCATATTGCATTAAATGCCGAATTAATGTATCATACAAATTGTGTTTTTTTTAATGTAGAAATATATCGTAATATATCTTATTAACTATGTCGCGAACAGCGCTACGAAATAAATATGTTTATTTTTAAAAAAAAAATATGTGTGAATAAGTGAGCTGATTTGGCATGTTGCGAAGCTAGCTTCTATCTTGTTTCAGTACAAAGCAAAAAAAAAAAAAAATTGCCAAGTCAATTGTATTGTATCAAATATCTCAGTGATTTCGGGAACATTACTTTCTGTTCCTTTTGTGTATTGAATGTTTTCGGTATACATAAATATATCTCAATATATATATTTATGTGCATATGAAGAAAGTACCAGATTTGTTTCCTTTTTTTTTAATATAAACAAAAATTTAATGTTTTTAATGATTAACGAATTCAATATTCCAGTTCATTGTATGCAATTTAAACATCTAATAATACTTGAAGTGGACAAATTAATCCATTTCAAGATTTAAAATAATGTGTGCTAATAATTTCCCATGCCAAAAATTATAAAGTTGGACCTAAAGAATTTTCTGTGACTTGTTATTGCTGTGTATTATTGTATTACGGTATATTATTAATATGTATTATTTTGCAGCAAAACATAATTCAATTAATAAAATATATTAATTCAGTTATCGAATTATCCTTATATCAATTTGTATACATGCATGAAATTTTTCTCTTGCAGTTATAAAGGGGTTTCAAAGTTCAATTACTAAGTTAACATGGAATGTTTCTTCAATTTCTGCACATGCGGCCTGATGGCCAATTGGCTTGCGGTCTGTTATTGCTACGGCAGGCTTCAGGTTCCAATCCCGGCGGCGGCATAGATGTTCGTTAATGTTTCGCAATCCACGTTAAATTGTCGGACACGGTCAAATTAGCCTAAAGTGTGCACAAAATTACCTTAGACCGACAAACCAAACCAATTTCTGCATAGCCATCAAAAAATTTAAAATTCTGTATGACGACACATGTTTGATTAGTGATTAAATTAACTCAACAATGTCATAATTCATTCAAACCGCTTTCTGGTTGACATAAAAAGTTGTGTGAAAAAAAAATACTTTTCAACAAAGATGATGTTGTCGGGAAAGATGCGCACTCGAAATTTGCAACATCATCTGAAATCTGCAAGATGAAAGTACCCAATTTTCGCATAACACGAATTGATAAATTTCTGTTTGTCAGGCAGAATTCCTATCAGTTACTACACCGATAAAAAAACAGACACGTCGCCCGAATTGAAGTGAAACTGATTTTATATAAATATTTTTTAAACAAAATCAATAATTCTTAAAACTGCATTTTTTATAGCTATTTTTTTCAAAGTCGTAATTTTAGTTAAAATTTCATATTTAAACACGCCCACTAAACATTAGCAGAATCTTAATAAAACCAAGAACAGACCGTGCGTAAAGTGTGACGAAAATTTTCATTTATTTCTAATAGACAATTTTTATTATGATTGGACACATTGATAAAATTCTTCTAGATTTGAGAATTGCATTTCAGGAGGGAATATTAGAATTTGCTCTTTGCTTACCTTTAATTTATTTATGTATGTATTGTTTTTTTTTTTTTTTTATCTGCCCATCCGCTGTTCCCTCAGCCAGCCTGATCTTGTGATGACGAAAAATGCTTTCGCAATTTTAAATGCAAAATATTAGAAATTAGAAATATCTCGAATTACTTAAGATAATTTCTGATTTTTTTTTTAAAATTAGAAATCGAATGTGTTGTACACTCACTGTAATACAACATTTTATCATAGAAGATTTTGCAATAAATAATCGTAAAAATTAGCTCTTCCACTCACTTGCAATTTTTAAATGTAAATAATCCTTAAAAAGGTTTTAAATAAAATAAATGCAAGCAAAATAATCATTAAGAAATATAAATTTCCATGTTAGGATTTCGAGAATATATATTTATGAATTAAAAAATTGAAAAATTAATTGTTGGCTTACGGCGTTGTAGTTGTAAACCACAAAATTTAAAATTGAACGTAAGAAAAGAACTCATAACAGCAATCTTAAAAAAATTTTAAAAAAGCGCAAAATTCCAAACGATTTCTTTTTCCTGAAAAATCTCGTTTTAATTTCCGAATAAATTTGTTTTTGCTTTCACCGGAAGATCTTTTAAAATAATTTTCTTTGTTTAATTATTTAATTCTTTAATTATCAGCAAGTAAAAGAAGTTTAAATGAATGCGTATCAAAAAACTCGTGAAAAATTTTTTAAACATTAAGTATAAAAATTATCGTGAAGGATATTTACTTAAGCCAATAAGAATAGCTGGGAAAGAAATTTTATAAGATAATGAACGAATAAGAAACGTTAAATGTAGTCTAGAACATGTGAACGACCTACAAAACGAATACTGTCGGAAAATACTATTACTACTACTACTACACCACACCATGCCACATCAGTGTGCCTAGAGCTGAGTTGCCCCTTTACAATTTGGGAATGATGTGGGTGAGAAGTCTGACTGGGCTCTGTAACGGGCTGATTGGTCTGACGAAGTCTGATTGGGCTCTGTAACGGGCTGATTGGTCTGACGAAGTCTGATTGGGCTCTACGGTCATATGAGACCGAGGCCTATGGATTGAAGTGGATTGCTAACCCCTACAAACATTTTTGGCACCGCCGGGATTCGAACCCGACACCTATGGTACCGAGAGCCAGAGCACTACTCACTCGGCCATCAGGCCTCTCTCGAAAAATACTGAAATTTTTACTTTGTAAATGTTAAGATTTTTCTTCATTTTGAGCGTTTTTCTCAGATTGGTCTGATATTGTTTGCCAAACTCTTAGACAACTTGTTTGTATTTATTATATATAAATATATATTTATATTTTTTGTTTTGTTTAAATTAAATATATATTTGTCGAACGAATTCATTTTACACGATTAACAAAAGAGATTGGTCAATAGATTACCTTCTGAGCCACAGTTGCCATACAATGTGTATATACACCAGTTAATCCTGAACGACATTTAGAATGTTCCACAAAACTGTCTGCATACAATAATAGTTTGGTCCCAAACAACTAAGGTTCTAGAAAATTCTTTTGCTGTATAATTACTGCTTTTTGACTATTTTAATTAAATAAACTTAAATTTTTTTTATCATTTAAGCTTTTTATGTTATTTATAATACAAAATGAAATAAAATAAAAGGATAAATAAAATAATAAAATTTGAATAACAAAATTTGTAGTATGATCTTTGATATTATGTTAGGCTTTAACATATTGCTTGTAGGGATGACTTTATAGATTTCGCAGCCTAAAACGCGAATTTGGGCTAATTCCCGGTTAAAAAAACATCCATTATATGAGCGAATTATGTTCTACGCGTAAATATAAAAGAAATATAATATACAACACAATGTTGTTGTTTTTTTTTTTTTTTTAATTCACCAATAAAACCTATTTTAATGGCGACGCATTACACTGACTCAAAAATTTCACAGTAACACTCCCTTGTGTGTTTCTAACAATTGGCGACGTATAAACGAACAATTGGCGAACATCCACTCAAAGAACGCCTCTGGCGGTCAAAGCACGAAATTCACTATCGATATGAAGTATCAAAATGGAAATTTATCTATTCTGCTTTTTTTTTTTTTAACTTGTAAAGAGCAACAAAATTTACGTGAGGATCCGTAAAAAATCCGTAATTACGTGAAAAATCCGTAATATTTTTAAAACTTGAATTACTTTTATATTTTTAGATGAAATACTATTCAGAAATGCGCGAGAATACCACGGTAAAATTTTTTTTCTATTTACTGTAATAATACATTTCATGACAGAATTAAAAAATAATTATAATACTAATAATAATATTTTGAAACTCCACTAAATGATGGCGCTCACAAGAAGTAATTAACAAATCCTGATTTAAAAAAGTAGCCGTATTTCAAACGGCTTACCTAATCAGTCCTTCTCGCTTTGATTATTCAACAAAAGCAGACATTTTTGTTATCTCAGTGTTTAAGTTGTGAGACATGCGCAGAAAGATCTTTGGAAGGGGAGTTCACCGAGTTTCGCTCTTATCTCCCTCGTTTTGATTCTTCCCGTGTAATCAACAGTACGCTGTAAGCTGTGAGTAGTGGAAGACATGGCGTCGCAGCGTTTGTCTCAGAAGAATGCATTCTGTATTACCTGGATCGTAGAAAACTTTGATTACTATTTTCCCGTGTGGCCATTGGGATTTAAGAGTCCTGAATTCGTCGTGGATACGATGGAGAAGACCAAGTGGTGTTTAAGTGTACATCCGCTTTCTCCCAATGGACCTGTATATTGTTGGCTCCATCGGGTTGAGGAAAGCGAAGGACCTCCAAATATCGAAGTGGAACTTCAGTTTGAATTACTCGCAGAGGATGGTTCAACTATGACATCACATGTGGAAAAACGTTCTTTTAAGAAAGGCGGTTCCAGTTCAGCATTTGATTATGAAATTATTAAATCGTCCTACTTGCCTGATGGAAAACTGACAGTTCGATGTACAATGACGAAGAACAATGGTTACATGGAAACGACTACATGCCTTGCTCGCACAATAATGGGGGTCAAACGGAGGTCATTCGACTGGGAATTTTCTTATTGCAACCTTCTAAAGGCTGAAAAATTAACTTATCGAATAGAACCAGCATCTCAAGATGAGATAGACATAACGTTGCATCTTTCTTTATGTAGGGAAGAGTCTTGTGATAAAATGAACATTGCGTTGCTTCCTGACTTTAAGAAACCAATTGATTTCACTTTTAAATATGCGCTTTTTGATGCATCAGGAAAGAGCCTAAAATGCGGAGAGGAAAAATATTTTTTCCTTAATTTGGATAATGAGTGGTCATTTCAGCTGCTATCCTT
The DNA here is from genome assembly GCA_021605075.1 of Caerostris darwini. Classification (NCBI taxonomy): domain Eukaryota; kingdom Metazoa; phylum Arthropoda; class Arachnida; order Araneae; family Araneidae; genus Caerostris; species Caerostris darwini. The sequence goes on from BPLQ01008976.1 coordinate 317,650, forward strand.
AGAAAAGGAACAATCCGAAAAAATCAGTTCTTTACCAAACGATCATTTGACTCTGCAATGCGAATGTGCCTATGCAACAAAAATTACTCATCACCAAATCGAAAACATTGGCCAATCACAGGATTCACACAGAGCACAGGAACACCTCCACCCTTCAGTTACTGAAAACGCATTGTCTGAATCACTGAATACTTTGAAGGACCATTTGTCGTACTTGCACAGTGAGTCTTTCCTTAGTGACGTGAAACTGAAGACAAACACATCAACGCATCCAGCTCACAGAAACATTCTCAGTGCCCGGTCTCCCATTTTCAAAGCCATGTTCCTGACTGAAATGAAGGAAAAATCCGGCCAGTGCGTCGAAATACCGGACTTGGAGGAAGAGACGGTTCGCTTGATGCTGCAGTTCATGTACACGGCAGACCTCCCAGACCTCCGCTGGAATGCTGCCTGCCGGTTGTACCAGGCGGCTGACAAGTACGAGATCCTCTCCCTGAAGAAGACGTGCTCTTCCTTCCTGGTGTCCAACCTGAGTGTCACCAACGCCTGCGAGCTGTTGGCCCTCTTCGAAATGCACCAGGACGCAAACCAAAAGCAGGCTGTGCAGGAATTCATAGTGAAACAAGATGCAGTATTCTTCAGTTCCGACGAATGGAAGAAATTCATGGAAAGTAACGTGAAACTAGCTGCAGAAACTATGGTAATAAAACTCCAGAAATAAACTCTAATACCAGTAATAATCTATGTGACTACGCCATTTTATGAGATTTTCTATTAGAAGTTAAAAAGTATGTATGAAATCTGTATATGTAAATCATTTAAGTTTTCTTTTGCATTGTATTACATTTTGCATATTATAACATTAGCAAATTGAATTTCGTAATTCGTCATTAATGCAGGTGGAGCACAAGTTTGAATCTCTTGATGGTCTGTGTATCTTCAATCGCTAGTAATAAGATAAGACGAAATTCGGTGAAGATTGTGATAGCGTATATTCGAATTTGTCGAGCCGCCTGATAGCAAACGTCCGTAACGTTCACAGCTATATATTTTTCTAATTTTTCTCTTTTTATAACATGCAAAGTGTAGCAATTACTCTGAAAAATTTTCAGAAAGGCATTTCTTTCTCTATTTATCAATGAAATATTCGTATTAAAAAAAAAGAATTATATATGTGTATATGAACAAAATCTTGTACTTCTTTATTATTAGCGTTTGAATTTAGCAGGATATAATAGTATGCATAGTTTAGTTTCAAAAATAGGTACATTTTTAAAATCCTGACTGAGAAGTTCAAAAAAATTCAACTATGAATAATATGCAGAACCAATTGCTAGTTTAGTTTCACAGAAAAAAAATACAAGTACAAAATCAGAAATTCATTTTCATTTGTTTTTCTATCACAGCTATAGGACCTTTTGGTGAGTGAACATTGCATGAAGTGTAGAATGTGTGGCAGAATTATTTGTATAGAATGATTGTTTAGTTCCAACCAACTTTTTTGCTTAATACTTGTTGTTTTTAATTAAGCTCAAAATCATTTTGGGAATCTTCTGCAAATGGATTTCTAAAGTTCGAAATAATTAACCGAAGTAATTGACAACTTATTAATGTTTTTACTTCTGTTTTGCATTTGTATATTTAGTATCCTTTTATGGAATTAATAAAAAAAATTAATTAATAATTAATAAAAACTATTAATTATATAAAAATAAGATCCTAGGCATTTACAAAGAATTCCATAACATATTCACACAAGGTTCCTGATGGGTCTAAGTGCATTCAGAATTGTCATTAATTCTGTTCTAATGAAATGTTGTTTAAAGACCAATTTTTTTGCATACTGTTTTTTAATGTTTCTAAGCAAACCGAAATGTTATGTTTCTTGCGTTTAGTTTTTGTTGTGAATTATAAAAATATATTTCACTTGCAAAAAAAAGTGCAATATATTGTTTTAAGGTCATAAAATTTAAACATCAATTACATTTAATTGAAATGATAAATAATTTTTAAATTTACTCGGCAGTTTTTGAATCCAGCACAAAGCTTTTAGCTTAATTTTTGGAATTTCAAAAACCAAATTCTATTAAAAATATCCGAGCTATATATTTTGTGTCGCGATATTATAATTTTTTTTTAAATGTCAAAACTTTTCAATATGTACTTTTTTCTTCAGTTGTTTCTCAAATAACGCTGTTTAAGAATTACAATATTTAAGCTAAAAATTGTAATTAATTTTTTGTATTATTTTCTCGTTTAAGCGTTCTGTGTAATTTTATTAACTAGTTCATAATAAAATGATGTGGTAAATACAATAATAAAATTTGTGGTGTGATCTTTGATATTAAGCGAGGCCATTTTCATTTTGTTTGTGATGGTGTTTGTAGATTTTTCGTAGACTGCACACATGAATGTAGGCCATTTTTCCTAACAAATATCTGAATATAAAATTATCTATGAACACTATTTAGTGTCTATGCTAATACATTGTCAATGAATGTGGGATTTATGTACAAGTTACATAATGTTTTCTATGATGTATCAGAAAGTAAATTTAGGATATCAAGCTAATAAAAATAGCAAGTATACAAAATTAAAAAATAATAATTCGTTAAAGTTATGAATAATTATATATTAAAAATAATGGTATCTTATCAACTCACCTCAGACACTGGAGTTTGTCAGATGATGCAAGAAACATTAACATAAGCATACATTGCATGGCATGGCATGGCATGAAATAGAATTTTTGTTTTCCAATCTGGGGTACAATCCCCACAGGACATAAAATACTTTTTATTCATCCAATCAAGTTCAAATATATTTTTTGAACTTGTAGTGGATGACACTGGATGTTAATATAGTTTTTTCACATATTAATTCAGTAATTAAATTAAATTAATTAATTATATATTTTTTTAAATTTAAGTTGCATATATGTACCAATAGATGGCGCCAGATTAACTTAAAAAAATGAATAAAAATTATTTATAAAGGACTTTCTGCAGTATAGTGGAAAAAAGTAAGAATTGACTTTAATTTTTTTTTTTTTTTTTTTTTTTTTTTTTATATTACTTGTTTTAAAATAGTTAGTTGTTTAATTGTTTTAGAATAGTTTATAAATAGTTTTTATTTATTATTATAATTATTTATTATTTCATCTTCTAATTATTTTATTTATTTTTATTTTCATAAGCTATTGAAAAATGTAAAAGAAAGTATTTTACACAATCCTGGTTTTGAGTGTCTAAAAACAACGCATTACAAATAATTACAATACAGCGTTAAGCCAATTTATTATTTTTTTTATTTATTTATAATTTTAATTACTTATTATTATTTATTAATAATTATTTATTATTTTAAGTTTTATTTATTTTTTTTTAGTTATTATTTTTTTATCAGCTCGTGAAAAATGTAAATAATATTTAACACAATGCTGATTTTGAAGGCCTAAAAACAAGGCATTACATGTTATTATAGTGCAGCGTTAAGCCAATTATCTCTTATTTATTTATTATTTATTATTTTAATAATTTATTATTATTTATTAATAATTATTTTATTTTTTTTTAGTTATTTATTATTTTATTTATTTATTAGTTTTTTTTATTTTTTTTTTTATCAACTAATGAAACATGTAATAAAGTATTGTACACAATCCTGGTTTTGAATGGCTAAAAACAATACATTACAATGTATCTTTAGGTTAAAAAGGGAAAATGATGCTTTTCAAATACGGATATTTTGTTACTGATATTTCAATACACTCAACAAAAAAACAAGTAATATTAAAAAAAAAAAAATTCAAGTCAATTCCTCCTTTTTTAATTCGCTTTTATTAGCTTCACCTGTATGTTTGTATGTATGTAACTGACTTTTTCCCCTGGAGATCTGTTTCTCCTCATATACACTAATAGCGCTGCAAAGAAACATTTACAGGCATCTTTCAGAAAGAAAACGGTTGATACTTTTTAATACGCTTTTATATTAGTTTCACCTGTATGTTTGTTTATAACTGACTCTTTGGGCTCGATTTTGCCCTACTTTAAGCGATCAGATCCGTGGGACAGTGGCACAACGGACTATTCGCATTTAGGTTTTGTTTTACTCACAATTACATTATTGTAAGAACTATGGTTCCACTCCTCCGTACCGGGACCTCATTTAAATATTAGTTTAAAAACACTAAAAAACATGCTTTTGGAGTTAATCAAACTAAAAAGTGAAGAATAAATGAATAGTTTAAAAAAACTAAAAAAAAACACTCTTTTAGAGTTAATCTATCTAAAAAGTAAAAAATAATTGTTAACATAAGAATAAAATGACTGACGAGAAAATGAATGTCACTGTTCTAAAAGCGTGGGGTGCTCGATATCAATCGTTATAATTTTTCACTAGTTTCATTCCGAAATGCAGAGTTAGTTTTAAAATGTCATACAAAGCACCCCACGCTTTTGGAACAGTGACATTCATTTTCTCGTCAGTCATTTTATTCTTATGTTAAAAATTATTTGTTACTTTTTAGATAGATTAACTCTAAACGCGTGTTTTTTTGTTTTTTTTTTTAGTTTTTTTAAACTATTCATTTATTAATACGCTTTTATTAACATACAGGTGAAGCTAATAAAAGTAATATGTATGTATGTAATTGACTTTTTCCCCTGGAGATGAGTTTCTCCTCATATACACTATTTAAGCTGCAAAGAAACATTTACAGGCGTCTTTCAGAAAGAAAACAGTTGATTCTTTTTAATACACGTTTATATTAGTTTCACCTGTATGTTTGTTTGTTTGTTTGTAACTGACTCTTTAGGCTCGATTTTGCCCTACTTTAAGGGATCAGCTTTAATTTAAACGTTACAGATTTATCAATGACCGACGACAATAAAATAATTTGATAAGTTTATTATATCATCATAATTAGGATCGCCAGGATTAGAGATTTTATTCAAACTTATGAAGAGCAATTTAACCCATGTAGAATGAAAGTATTCAGTAAAGACATTCAAACCTACGTGGGACAGCGGCACAACGGACTATTCGCATTTAGCCTTTGTTTTACTGACAATTACATTATTGTAAGAACTATAGTTCCACTCCTCCGTACCGGGACCTCATTTAAATATTATAGTTTAAAAACACTAAAAAACATGCTTTTAGAGTTAATCAAACTAAAAAGTAAAAAATCAATAAATAGTTTAAAAAAACTAAAAAAAACACGCTTTTAGAGTTAATCAAACTAAAAAGTAAAAAATAAATGAATAGTTTAAAAAAACTGAAAAAAAACACGCTTTTAGAGTTAATCAAACTAGAAAGTAAAAAATAATTGTTAACATAAGAATAAAATTACTGACGAGAAAATGAATGTCACTATTCTAAAAGCGTGGGGTGCTTTGAATGACATTTTTAAACCAACTCTGCATTTCGGAATGAAACTAGTGAAAAATTATAACGATTGATATCCAGCACCCCACGCTTTTAGCACAGTGACATTCATTTTCTCGTCAGTCATTTTATTCTTATGTTAACAATTATTTTTTACTTTTTAGTTTGATTAACTCTAAAAGCGTGGTTGTTTTTTTTTAAATTTTCATTATATTGCAGAAAGTCCTTCATTTTTTTAAGTTTATCTGGCACCATTTATTGGTAGATATATGCAACTTAAATCTAAAAAAAACTAAAATTAATTAATTAAATTTAATTACTGAATTAATATTTGAAAAAACTGCATTAACATCCAGTGTCATCCACTAGAAGTTCAAAAAAAATGTATTTGAACTTGAGTGGATGACTAAAAAGTATTTCATGAACGATTGAAAATTTGAACAAGATATATATAGAGGGAGAGCGTGAGCTAATAAAAGGAATTGGAAAAAAAAATTTCGAAAGAACATTTTAATGAATCGATACCGCTATCAACGCCTAGTGGTGAAAAGTGTTGGAGAGCTCAAGCTCAAATCCGCTGGCGGCAAGAATTGGGTTGTTGCTTTCAAAAAATAGGAACATGCAGATACATCTGCACGTACAGTTCATATAGTACATACAGTCAGGGCCGGATTTTCCTATAGGCTAACTAGGCTTCAGCCTAAAGCCTCAAGATCAAGATGGGCCTACATTCAAATTGTTAGCAAAATCGGAATTACACTATTCTAAAAACAGTAAAGGAAACCTGTCAAAAGGCAGAATATACACTCTTGTATATTCTGGCTTTAAGTGGAGTGTGGAATGTGGTATTAAGTGGAATTCTTTATATGCACTCCACTGCAATGTGCTGCCACCTGCCTTTTGTGATGATTGGTTAGGTAGTGGTAGTAGTAGGTGGTGGTCACATTAATGTGACTGGACTGTGTATATAGGGTGCTAATAGAAGGAATTGAATAAATAAAAGTGTGAGCTAATAGAAAGAATTGAATAAATAAAAAATATCGATATATATATATTTTTCTTTCTAATGCAGCTGGCAAACACTTAGACAGCTTGGTCTTGGATGCCTTAAGGCAAGCGCTGCACAGATGTTACTCACTTTGCATTACCCAGGGAGGGCGTGTAACTTGAAGATAAGCCGCGGAAGCGGAGTAACTATGCCCCCCGCAACGCTTTACGATCCTATTAGACCGGGACCTACAGTTTAAAGTGGATTCCGAAGCACTACAAACATCCATGGCACCACCGTCGAACCCGAAACCTGTGGTACCGAGCGGCAGAGTGCTAGCCACTCGGCCACTCAGGCCCATCTCGATATATATATATATTAATTATCGATTTATCGACTCGGGACCAGTCCAAAGGGGTGGAAGTTGAGGGGGGAGAACGAGATTTCAGTGATCCAAAGAACAAGACCTCTGTTGAGAGAGAGAGACTGGCAACTGACGTACCGATTACGGGGTGCCAACAGTGGGAAATACCCCTTAAACCTCCGCATCTTAATTCACAGATCTGCTTATAATTATAGTTGGCTGCTTAATTAATGTTAGTAGAAAATGCACGATAAAGTTTCAAAAATTCAGTTAAAGAGGTACTTAAAAATTTTTTAAAAATACTAAAAATAAAAAAAGTAAAATACAAAATAATAGAATTTAAAGTTAAGTTTCAATTCGGGACCGATTGTCGATGCCGTTAACTATTGTAAAAAGTACGATGATGATGAATGAAGTGGTATATGGGGATGTGAAGCAACAAAGACTATAATCCCCTAATCACTATATAGATATATTGACAATATATATATATTCACTATATACTTCCTTATTTTTAATATGTCACTCTCCACAACGCTCAACGATCGTCTTAGACCGGGACCTACGGTTTAAAGTGGCTTCCGAACCACTACAAACATCCATGGCACCGCCGGGACTCGAACCCGAAACCTGTGGTACAGAGCACTAGCCACTCGGCCATTCAGGCCCCTTGTAAACAGTAGACAGAAGTACTCAGAGTAATGTAAACAAACAGACTGGATGCTGGTTATGATGAACGGTGGGAGCCATGAAGTATGATGATCTGAAAAGCAAATAATTATATCCCCCCAAAAAAAAGGCCAAAATCAGAACCGATTTTTAGTTGTCTTTTTTTTTTTTTTTTTTTTTTGTGTGTGTGTGTGTGTGTGTGTGTGTGATTTTATTTTATCCTTTTATTTTCCTAACAAAAAAAAAGGGGTAAAAAAGCGTACAATAAAAACCTAACTATTCACTAGTCGTTATGATAGGATTATGGTGCACATCGTAGCAAAAAATATAAAAGTAAGAGAGAGAGAAATGCCTTATCCTGTAAGAGTTTGACCTTCATATGACCTCGATAAGTGCACAGAAAATTCTCTAATGAATAAAAGACGGCTCGAAGCGAGGAAATGAAAAATGACTTCTGCGAGCCGGAAGCCCAGATAAGTGAGTCATGCCTTATCTTTATTGGCCTTATTATTTATTGTGTTTTATCTTTTATGATGTTCTTGATTAGCTTTATCGTTTCGGGGATATTTATTTTCTCCCACATCTTGTACTTTTTCTCTCCAAACGGGGCTTCTGAAGTGAAGAGAAAGTTTCTGTCCTGAAAAATCTCACCTATGTGCAGGGCCGCATTTAGGTGAAAAGAGGCCCCAGGCCAGGGACGGGCCAACTACGGCCCGCCGGAAGGTTCTATCCGGCCCGCGGATAGAATTTTAATTTGCCGGGCCACGGCAAATTAAAAGAATATATATTATTTTATATATTATTTATATCTAATATATAAAATTCTCGTGTCACAGTGTTTGTTGCCGAACTCCTCCGAAACGGCCTGACCGATTCTTATGAAAATTTTTGTGCATATTTGGTAGGTCTGCGAATCGGTCGTAATCTATTTTTTAAACTTCTAAGTGATAAGGGTGGTCCACCCCTAAATATTTTTTAAAAATTCTTTGGCAAAATAATGTAGTCGGTAACAATGCACTGTTTTTTTTTTTTTTTTTTTTCCATCACATTACAGCACGTGTGTTTAAACAAAAATTAAAGTCTTTAATCGGCTTCATTTTTTTGACTTTTATTTAATTAAGTGATCTTATATAAATCAACACGTGTTGTGAACTCGCGCCAACAGCGGCCGTTGCTTTACCTGTATATATTATATGCAACAATTTTGTGGGAATAATTTTAATTTAAAAGAGAAATATTTACATGTTAAATAATTATACGTGTTTTATCATTGTTAAAGGTAAAGCAAATAATAAGAGAACAAATACTGTTATATTTGCACGTGTAGCGTTAAATATTTAAATGTGTAGCGCGTGTTAATGTCTTAAGTTGTCTAAGTTAATGTTTTGTTAAGTTATATTCTTTATACGTGTAGCATTAAATTATATTTACACGTGTAGCATTAAATTATATTTACACGTGTAGCGTGTGTTAATGTTTAGTTAAGCAAAAATGGCAACTTTATTATTGTTCTATGAAAAATAAAGATGGCTGTTGTTGTGTTTTAATTTACGAGTGTAATTGTATTGAAATTTACTTTATTGTGGCGAAACTGGGATTCCAGTAAAGTAAGTGTTATTTGCAATTCGAAAGCATAAGATTTTCGAAAGCATAAGATTTTCGAAAGCATAAGATTATCGAAAGCATAAACTTTATTTTGAAAGAGGGAGATGACGTAAAATTTTATGACTGTTAGTGACTATATTTATATACTCGCATTGTCCCACTACTGACTGATGAACAAAAAACCATTTACGACCGCATTATTCTGGCAGTTTCGTCAGGACAAGGGGGATTCTCTTTTTTTTTTGGATGCACCAGGTGGAACTGGCAAAACATTTCTCATTTCGCTACTTCTTGCCGTGATACGATCAAAAAATGGCATCGCATTGGCCGTTGCATCATCTGGGATTGCAGCCACTTTATTAGATGGAGGCAGAACAGCTCATTCAGCATTTAAGCTGCCACTGAATATTCAAAATAACCCAGATGCAGTGTGTAATATAAAGAAACAATCGTCCATGGCCACAGTGCTGAAACAGTGTAAAATTATCATCTGGGATGAATGCACTATGGCACACAAACATTCGCTTGAGGCATTGAACAGAACATTGAAGGATATAAAAAAAACGACAAACTATTTGGCGGCACTCTGTTACTCCTTTCAGGTGATTTCACTTCCTGTCATTCCACGTTCAACGTACGCTGATGAGATCAACGCTTGCTTAAAATCATCGTCACTGTGACGTAATGTTGAAAAATTACAACTAAAAGTAAACATGCGCGTTCAAATGCTTCAAGATCCATCCGCTGAAACATTCTCAAAACAATGTTAGATATTGGCGATGGAAAAGTTGCTGTACATGAAATTACTGAATGCATAAAATTGCCGACAGATTTCTGCACAATCATCGACTCGCAGAATAATCTCATCGACCACATATTTCCCGATGTATGAACACAATTCAAAAATCTTGATTGCTTGGCAGAAAGAGCAATTTTGGCAGCAAAAAATGTGGACGTCAATGGTTTAAATTCCAAGATACAACAGTTGTTGCCAGGGTGTCATACAAATCTATCGATACAGTTTGCAATGCCAATGAAGCTGTAAATTATCTAATTGAGTTTTTGAATTCATTGGATTTGGCAGGCATGCCACCGCATCATTTACAATTAAAGGTTGGATCTCCGGTTATTTTGATTCGTAATTTGAACCCACCACGGCTGTGCAATGGAGCACGATTAGTCATTAAAAATTAATGAAAAACGTTATCGAAGCCATCATTTTGAATGGCAAGTACAGAGGCAAAAATATATTGTTGCCACGAATCCCTATGATTCCCACAGATGTGCTAATTGAATTCAAACGTATTCAATTTTCAATTAGATTGGCATTCGCAATGGCAATCAATAAGTAGCAAGGCCAAACGATGTCTGTTTGTGGCTTAGATTTGGGCACACCATGTTTTTCCCACGGACAACTATACGTGACATGTTCGCGTGTGGGTAAACCATCCAGTTTGTTTGTGTTGATTAAAGACGGACTAACCAAGAATATTGTACACTCCATTGCACTTAGAGATTGATGTTGATTATTTTTTAATTGTATTAATTGTATTAATTGTATTAATTTAATTTACATATTTATACTAGTAAATATGTAAATAACTATTTTTGATGTATATACAGCTATTATATAATGTAATTTATATTAAATTGCTAATTTGCTTAAATAAATAAATAATAAATAGAATTAATAAATAATTATTGCTAATTTAACATTAAATTAGCAAATATTTATTAATTTTTTAAGTATAAAGGATGAAATAAATCAATGGTTAGTGTATTATAATTTTATAGGCCGTCATTGACTGCAACGTTCCATTCCTTTTCCAATCATAACCATATTTCACACACTTATAGTAAGTTAGTTTTTTTTTTTATTTAACTAAAAAAATATTTTATAGAAATAATGTATATGGCAAAACAACGTTTGCCGGGTCAACTAGTATTATATATATTATTTATATATTAAAATATATTTTTATATTTATCTTCTCCCACATCTTGTACTTTTTTCTCCAAGCGGGACTTCTGAAGTGAAGAGAAAGTTTCTGTATAAAAAGTTCTGAAATATTATTTTATATACACTGAAGTGACAAAAGTCATGGGATAGCAATATGCAAATTTTCATATGGCAGTAGCATCGCGTAGAACAGGTATAAATGCGCAGTGCTTTCGCAGAGCTTTCATTTTTGTTCAAGTTATTCATGTGAAGAGGTTTTGACGTGATGATGACCGCACGACGGGAATTAACAGACTTTGAACGCGGAATGTTAGTTGGAGCTAGACGCATGGGTCATGCCATTTCGGAAATCGTTAGGGAATTCAACATTCCCAGATCCACTGTGTCAAGAGTGTGCCGAGAGTATGAAATTTCAGGCATAACATCCCACCATGGACAGCGCAGTGGTCGACCGCCTGCACTTAACGACCGAGACCGGCGACGTCTGCGAAGAGTCGTAAATTCTAACAGACAAGCAACACTGCGTCAAATAACCGCAGAAATCAATGTGGGACGTACAAGGGACTTGTCTGTTAGAACGGTGAGGAGAAATTTGCCTTTCTTGGGCTATTCCAGCAGAAGACCGACTTGAGTGCCTTTACTGACAGAACGACATCGCTTGCAGCGACTCTCGTGGGCACGTAAGCATATCGGTTGGTCCCTAGATGAATGGAAAACCGTGGCCTGGTCCGATGAGTCACGATTTCAGTTGGTAAGAGCTGATGGTAGGGTTCGAATGTGGCGCAGACCCCACGAAGCCATGGACCCAAACTGTCAGCAAGGCACTGTTCAAGCTGGTGGTGGCTCCGTAATGGTGTGGGCTGTTTTTTCATGGCATGGACTTGGTCCTCTGGTGCGACTGGACCGAACATTGACTGGAAATGCTTATGTTCAGCTACTTGGCGATCACTTGCAGCCATTCATGGACTTCATGTACCCAAACAACGATGGGATTTTTATGGATGACAATGCGCCATGTCACCGGGCCACAACTGTTCGCGATTGGTTTGAAGAACATTCTGGACAATTCTAACGAATGATCTGGCCACCTAGATCGCCCGACATGAATCCCATCGAGCATTTATGGGACATCATCGAGAGGTCTGTTCGTGCCCAAAATCCTGCACCATCAACGCTTTCACAATTATGGACGTCTATCGAGACAGCATGGCTCAATATTCCTGCAGAAGACTTCCAACGACTTGTTGAGTCCATGCCACGTCGAGTTGCTGCACTTCACCGGGCGAAAGGAGGGCCGACACGATATTAAGAGGTATCCCATGACTTTTGTCACTTCAGTGTATTATATATATTATTTATATATTATATATATTATTTATATATTATATATATTATTTATATATTATATATATTAAAATATATTTTTATATTTATTTTCTCCCACATCTTGTACTTTTTTTTCTCCAAGCGGGGCTTCTGAAGTAAAGAGAAAGTTTCTGTCCTGAAAAATCTCCCCTGTGTGCAGGGCCAGGGGATAAGAGGCCCAGGCCAGGGATGGGCAAACTCCGGCCCGCCGGAAGGTTCTATCCGGCCCGCGGAAAGAATTTTAATCCGGTCCGAGGCAAATTAAAAGAATATATATTTATATATTATATATATCCATCTCCTTTTCTACTTTGATTAAATGTTATTTTATTTTATTAAAAAAATACATTATTTTTAATTTTATTATTTTTATCTCATTTCCCGAGGTTAAATACAGTACCCTCTGTAAATGAAGAGAAGCTTAAGAATTATGAAGATAGATTGAAAAAAACTGCATTTTTAGTTCGAACCTAGATTTCAAGATTTCAGTGCCATTCAAACAGAATCGGATATTTTTACCATGCCTTTCGAAGAAAATTTTGAAGCAGTGAGGTCAGATTTGCAGGTTGAATTAATTGAGTTGCAATCTAACAATCATCTCAAGCAGTTGTTTCTAAATATGTCAAAGTTAAGAGTTTTACAAATCTGTATCGAAAGTAAGTCTCCCAAATTTTAATATCTCACGCCCAGAAAATCAGTACTAAGTTTTCTTCATCTTATATATGTGAACAAGTGTTTTCAACTATGAACCTTAGAAAGAATTATTTCAGAAGTAGACTGACAGATGAGCATTTAGCCTCGTTCCTTAGAACCAGTACATCTCACTTCGAACCTCAATATAAGGAACTTTTAATAATGAAATCACAATTTCATTCATCTCATTAACATATTTAAATTGTAGTATTTGTATATTTTTTTTTAAATTTTAGAAAAATTTTTCTTGGCCCTCCAAACTTTTTGGCCTGCGATCGAAAAAGTTTGCCCATCCCTGCCCTAGGCTATTCTACTTATGAGGCCCTTTCACCTCCCATTTTTAAGTTTGTAAATTACATGAGAGATAATAAAATACATCATTACTGTGATATATATCAATATGTTAAATGTTGTGATGGGTACTAATCTTTATAAAAAATGTGGCACGGATAATAAATAAAAAAAAAAAGTCGAGGACATTTATTTGGACATTTATTCTCAGTACCCTATATAGTACTTGTAACAATAACAAAGCAAACATAACACACAACATTTACAAAGAAACAAAATTCAAATAATAAAAGTCTCTGTCTACGAAAATAAAATATGCAATAAAATTTTTCATATTTTCTATCAAATTAAATTAAATATGTTCAATACATTGAAGATTAAAGCAAATTCATTTCAGATAAATTTATTTCATAATTTCTACTTATTTTCGATTCAGTGTTTTAGTGTTTACTGTTTTTAGAATAGTGTAATTCTAATTTTGTTAACAATATGAATGTAGGCCCCTCTTGATCTTGAGGCCCTAGGTTAAAGCCTAGTTAGCCTATAGGAAAATACGGCCCTGCCTATGTGGTTAAGTAGTGCAAGATCCGAAAGAGAAGATAGCCAAAAGAGAAGTGCGTGACTTCGAAGGCCCTTTTTGAAGACGTCATTAAAAGCTGCAAGACAATGGCCAATTAATTTCGAGGATTTACTTTTCCTTTCCATTCGAATTTGTGTGTGGTTTTTTTTTTTTTTTTTTTTTTTTTTTTTTTTCCCCTTGTCAAAAAAATTACTTCGCTAACCTGCTGCACCCATTCCACTAAGGACCTGATGGCCATGAGCACTCTGGCGCTCGGTACCACATGTATCGGGTTCGAATCCCGACAGTGCCATGGATGCTTGTAGTTGTTCGGAATCCACTTTAAGCCGTATGTTCCGGTTTCATATGACCGTAGAGCGTCACAGAGCCCAATCTGACGTCTCACCCACATCATTCCCAAACTGTAAAGGGGCAACTCAGCTCTAGGAACAGTGATGTAGTGTGGTGTAGCAGTAGCAGTAGTAGTAGTTACAATCCTACAATAACCTACAATGAAACTGAATTGAAAAAGTATTTCATAAGCTATTGAAAATTTGAACAAGATATTTTATAGGGAGAGTGTGAGCTAATAGAAGGAATTGAAAAAGTATTTTATGAACGATTGAAAATTTGAACAAGATATTATATACGGAGAGTGTGAGCTAATAGAAGGAATTGAATGAATGAGACTGTGACACGAGAGATTTCACTAAAGAGACAAGAAGTTACAAAGCGTTCCATTGGTAGCAATACATTTCCACCTTGTTACTTAGTTGTGTTGCATTTTCTTGTCACCTGTGAGGGCCCCTGAAATTTCAGAGCCTCCCCCCCCAAAGTCCATTAAAAAAATGGGGGTCTCTACTGCCTTTGATACCTGATGGCAGATCCGGTCCTTGACATCCGACCATCCCATGCATCAAATGGCACTCTGCAACAGGTCGCAATCTCAAAATGGCATCAACCATCCCGAGGGGGGCCTTCTCTTTGTTTTGGAAGAACCCCGATCGCCCCGTTATCGTCTGCAGTCATCTAGATCCTCAGACAAAATTCCAATCAGTCAGGGAGGGGGGCACGAGGGTCTCTGTCTGTGAGGAACGTCGTCTGTCCGTCACTCTGTCTTGCTGTCGTCGGCTTTATTGTCTGCTGCGCACCTCCCCTTCCTCACTTGGGGGGAAGATGGGGGGGCAAAAGAAACTGGAGAAGGAACTTTATGACGTGTCCTAGGAAAGCAGCAGAGTTACGATCAATTAAATCGTTTTTTAGTAGGTTGTTGGTTGGTATTTTAATCTGTCTTCTGGATTTGGAGTTTGAGGCGTCTGGTGCCTACACAGTCAGAATTATTGTTTTAAGATCTTAATCTTAATGCGATGGGTCTCTTCAACTTTCCATTTGTGACCTCCCCTTCCCTTCACTTGTGGGAAGAGGAGGAACCACAAGGGAGGGGAGGATAAACAATCATCCCTTAGCCTTTGAATTCCTTTTAATCACTAAATGAGTCACATGTTTTTACGAAAGTTTTGTTCTTTCCATTGCTGTTGTTGACTAATCCTGTATGTCCTGCAGTGCGGGACGGACATCCCATGAGTAATCTACTCATGGATGGAAAGGGAGCAGCTTCTGTTGTGATGGAGCACCCGTAGGTAGAAGTCTGACTCTTGCTCCATGACGCTCTTACAGTCATATGAGACCAGAACTTACGGCTTAAAGTGGATTCCGAACCACTATAAACATCCCTGCCACCGCCGGAACTCGAACCCGAAACCTGTGGCGCCAGAGCGCTAGCCACACGACCATTCAGGCCCTTCCTTCCATTCTATTTAAAGTTATTGGAAAACATTCGTTTATAATCTGCGAGCTGAAATCAAATAAAATAACACAATTTGACTTTAACGAGTATATTGGCAGTGTTAGCTGCCATGCACTTCTATCTGGATGATTGCATTGAGGACGATATTGTAAGAGAAATATGGCTTGCTCAGTATATACAAAAGGGGAAAAAAATAGAATTTAAACACAAATATAGGATAAATAAAATTACAAATAGAGAGAGCTGGTAAAAGTATTATTTAGTTAAAATGCTCATTGAAGTACGCGGGAGTTTATTATTGATGGGAAGAGTAATGTCATAATCAGGAAGGCGTTTGTGCAGAGTATTAGGATTATTAAGAATATTATTATAAAAATGAGTTGCGAGCTTGTGAATAAAATTTTTAATTGAAGGAATTTCCAGAGCAGCGAGAAAATCTTTATTTCTGACAAACCACGGTGCATCAACTGCCATGCGTCAAGTAAAATAAAACCATTGTCGCATAAATACATATATCAAAATGTTGCCCAATGTATTGGGAATCATGGAAATATTTCTCTTACGTTTTACATCCGAGTACGACGTCATATGCTGAAGGCATACAATTGGTCGTGACGTCAGGCAAGGATGTATAAATTGATGTGTAAATCAAGTATTGTTAGCTTAACTAACATATAAATCGCATATTAATTATCTACGCACTAAATTCAATAATCAATTAAGAAAACTCTTCCCCGTAATTTGTAGAAATTCCTCACTAACAATTGAACTAAAAAAATTAATCTACATTTCTTATCTTAGACCTGTCATTGCATATGCTAGTCCAGTTTGGGGTTCTACAGCCAATAGCAACTTTCTCGTGCTCGAAAGACTCGAAAATAAAATTATTCGTATGATCTGTGATGCACCCTGGTATTTCAGAAATAATGATATTCGGCACTCTCTTGATATTCCTAGTTTCCGCTCATTCGTCGAGAAACTTGCAAAAAACTTTATGACTCCATTTCCCGATCCAATAACCCTGTTCTAAATGATTTAAAAATATACGACTATGACGTCACTCTACCCAGAAATCGCAAAAGACCTCGCTATACTCTTAACATTAACAAATAATTTCCTCATTTCTGGAGATTTTTCGATTTTGGTTTCGCTGTAGCCTCGTTAATGTTTTTCTTTTTATTGCATTTTGTTATTGGATTTATCATCAGTGCTTATTCCTTTAATTTCTTTTTTAATATTTTTGCTTAGGGATGACTTTTTTTATTTTTTTTTTTTTTTTTTTGTAACTTTGACTTTCTGTCTTAATTGTAATGTTTTTTTTTTTTTTTTTTTTTTTTTTTTTTTTTTTCCTCTGACGTTAGAAATTATTCCTTCTCTGATTTATTTAATTTTTCTTACAATTGGCAAAGGGCTCGACCACCAGTCACTGTTCACCATTCGCCAAGTGGAGGTGTGGTCGCTGCGCGACCAAGGCACTCCATCAAGTCACCAATAATAGTATTGTTAGCTTGATGCACGTCTGGCTGCAAGTAACATGATTTGATCATAAGTAGGTTAAAACTAAAAGTATGGTTTTTGTAAAATTTTTTTTTTTTTACCTTTACGTATAATAAAATTTATTTTTTTAAATTAATTAAAACGACGTGATTTTTGCTTTTCTATACTGCTACACCGCGACACTTGGCTAAAATTTCCGACACTTAACCGCTGCTCATGCAATAAGATACATTACTAAAAATTACGCGCAAATTGAAGTATTGATTCCGGTATCAGTTTTTTGTGGTATCAGTTTCTGGAGATTAAAGCTAGTCTCGCAAAAACCGAAAGCTTTCGCTTTATCTCGATAAATTGGAATAATAGCATGAAAGAAGTTTTGTATAAATCTTAAAATGCGTCACCAGGACAACAAGACTATTTTTCAATTCCTTCCATTAGCTCACACTCTCCCTATATATATCTTGTTCAAATTTTCAATCGTTCATGAAATACTTTTTATTCAACCACTCTAGTTCAAATACATTTTTTTTGGTACTTGTAGTGGATGACACTGGATGTTAATATGGTTTTTTCAAATATTAATTCAGTAATTAAATTTAATTCATTAATTTTAGTTTTTTTTAGATTTGATTTAAGTTGCATCTATCTACCAATAGATGGCGCCAGATAAACTTAAAAAAAATGAATGAAAATTATTTATAAAGAACTTTCTGCAATATAGTTTTAAAAAAAGTAGAATTGACTTTAAAAAAATTTTTTTTTTTTTTTTACATGCTAAATCTATCACCATCTCAAGCAGTTGTTTCTAAATATGCCAAAGTTAGAGTTTTACAAATCATTATCTAAAGTAAGTTTCCCAAATTTAATATCTCACGCCCAGAAAATCAATGCTATGTTTGCTTCATCTTATATATGTGAATAAGTGTTTTCAACTATGAACCTTAGAAAGAATTATTTCAGATGTAGACTGACAAATGAGCATTTAGCCTCGTTCCTTAGAATCAATACATCTCACTTCGAACCTCAATATGAGGAACATTTAAAAATTAAATTGCAATTTCATTCATCTCATTAACATATTTAAATTGTAATACTTGTCTATTGTTTTTAAAATTTTAGAAAAATTTATCTTGTGCCGCCAAATTTTTTTTTTTTTTTTCAATTCGTTCTATTAGTTCACACTCTCCCTATATATAACTTGTTCAAATTTTCAATCGTTCATAAAATACTTTTTATTCATCCACTCAAGTTCAAATACATTTTTTTTTTAACTTGTAGTGGATGACATTTGATGTTAATACATTTTTTTCAAATATTAATTCATTAATTAAGTTTAATTAATGAGTATTTTTTTTTAGATTTAAGTTTCATATATCTACCAATAGATGGCGCCAGATAAACTTAAAAAAAATGAATGAAAGTAATTTATAAAGGATTTTCTGCAATATAATAATAAAAAAAAAGTAGGAATTGACTTTAAATTTTTTTTTATATGCATTACTAGTTTTTTTATTGTGATCAGATTTTCATACCATAAAATTTTTTATTAATTATTTTTTAATTAAATACCTTATTTTTTTTTTATTGTGATCAGATTTTCATACCACCATACCAGTCTTGAAAATTGAATGGTGTCAATAATTAATTTCGTAAAATATCTCTCTCTCTATATATATATAGAGAGAGAAAATTTATTCATTTTACTAATTTATTATTATCAATTTTTAATTTATTTCCTAAGTTAATGCTTGAAAATGAATGCCAACTTGAAACCAAACTTAAGGAGGAATGATGGCAGATAAAGGTCAAACAAAGTTATTATTAGAAGTTTTTCGATAAGAATGAACCATCTTCATTTAATCAAGTTATATTATTTAAGGCGAGTTATTATTATTTAAGTTGGATATATCTACCAATAGATGGCGCCAGATAAACTTAAAAAAATGAATGAAAATTATTTGTAAAGGACTTTCTGCAATATAGTGAAAAAAAAGTAGGAATTGACTTCATTTTTTTATATTTTTTTTTATTATTATTATTATTATTATTATTATTACTTGTTAATTTTAGAAACTGCTTCTGGTTGAAGATGCTACAACTAAAGATTTGTAACACCTAGCGCAAACTCTGGCTGTGTAACCCCCCCCCCCCCCTTGGCGAGAGCGGAGGACGCCAAAAGGTGCCGACTGCTCATTCGCCTAAACCTCCTGCCTGGACCGCCCCGCGTTTTCTGATGCTTTAATGAATGGGTTTCGAACCCACGGGTGTGAATGCAAATGTAAAACTCACAGGGTCACGCACACCAAGTCTCGCGATGTAATTAATTTCATGGAATTTTCTCGATTTCTACGGTATTCGTTCTAAAATGACACTGAATGAATCAGTGGTTCAAGAAGCGAATGAGTTCAAAAAAGGGCGCTACACATATAAATTTCTCAAACGTATGAATTAAATCATCTTGAATCAATTAGAAACAAGTAATATAAAAAAAACAATTTTTAAAGTCAATTCCTCACTATATTGCAGAAAATCCTTTGCAAATAATTTTCATTAATTTTTTTAAGTTTATATGGCGCCATCTGTTGTAGATATATGCAACTTAAATCTAAAAAAAAACCTAAAATTAATTAATTAAATTTAATTAATATTTGGAAAAACTGTATCAACATCAAGTGCCATCCACTACAAGTTTTAAAAAAATGCATTTGAACTTGAGCGGATGAATAAAAAGTATTTTATGAATGATTGAAAATTTGAACAAGATATATATAGGGAGAACGCGAGCTAATAGAAGGAATCGAAAAAAAATTTTTTTGAAAGAACATTTTAAAGAATCGTTACCGCGATTAACGCCTAGTGGTGAAGAGTGTTGGAGAAAAAAATAGGAACATACAGATACATTTGTACGTACAGATGTTCGTGATATAATTACGTTCTCTGATGTCTCGTGATATAATTAATTTCATGGAATTTTCTCGACATCTACGGTATTCGTTCTAAAATGATACCGATTGAATCAGTGGTTCTCGAATCGAGGGAAGCGAATAAGTTCAAAAAAAGGGCTCTACACATATAAATTTCTCAAACGTATGAATTAAATCAACTTGAATCAATTAGGAAAAAAAAAAATTGGAAGAACATTTTGAAAAATAGTTACTATGATTAACGCCTAGTACTACTAGATTGGATAGGTTTGGTTTGGTTTGTCGCTCTACGGTCATCTTGTGCACATTTTAGGCTAAACAGACCGGGACCTACAGTTTAACGTGGATTCCGAACCACTCACACACATCCATGCCATAGCCAGGATTCGAACCTGAAGCCTTCCGTAAAATTGAATAGGGGAGTCGAGAACCTGCGCACGTAGTGCACATCTGCTCAGAATTCAAATATACTATAATAAAACAAAGTATCAGAGAATTTGCAGGACTTAAAAAATTTAAAGGAAACAGTTAATAGGTGAGAAAGAAGTTTAAAAAAAAAAAAAAAAAAAAAAAAGTTTAAGGGGAGGGGAACTAAGAGTTGAACAACAGAGAGTTTTTACATACCGTATTTTATTTTTTCTCCCTAGCGCGCATGCTCATAGGAAATTGCGCATGCGTATCTGTAATAATGTTTCCTATGCCGTATTATAAAAATACGGTATGCAAAAACTCTCTAATATAAGCAATATAAAAATACATAAATGTACAATAGAAGCATTAAATACATATTAGACATATAAACACATATGTAATGGAAATAAGTAGAAAATATAGATATATAAACACAAAAATTAAAAGGTTTAAGGAAACAGAAAACATGAACAATAGAGAGTTTTTGCATACCGTATTTTTAAAGTA
Organism: Caerostris darwini; assembly: GCA_021605075.1. Classification (NCBI taxonomy): domain Eukaryota; kingdom Metazoa; phylum Arthropoda; class Arachnida; order Araneae; family Araneidae; genus Caerostris; species Caerostris darwini. The sequence continues at coordinate 338,678 of BPLQ01008976.1, forward strand.
TGGTTTGCCGTAATCGTTTACAACAGATTCTTGTTGTTGTTGTTGTTTCTTATCCCACTTGGCTGCCCAAGCCCATGAGCCCATACGTACTCATGATTGAAGGGGAAGGAAGCAGCTTCTGTTGTGATGGAGCACCCGTAGGTAGAAGCCTGACTTCTGCTCCGTGACGCTCTTACAGTCATAGGAGACCGGGACCTACGGCTTAAAGTGGATTCCGAACCACTACAAACATCCATGGCACCGCCGGGATTCGAACCCGAAACCTGTTTGCACCGAGCGCCAGAGCGCTAGACACTCGGCCATTCAGGTCCCAAATTTGCCAACGGCACGCGATGTTCCCAGGTGGTCACCCACCCAAGTACTGACCACGCCCAATAATGCTTGACTTCGGTGATCTAACGAGAACCGGTATATTCAACATGGTACGGCCGTTGGCCACAACAGATTGTAAACTTCCATATGTATATTTCGGGGGAGGGGGAGTTTGTATCATTTTGGCATCCCTAATTTTTGAAACAATCTAGCAGAATCTTAGTCAAGTACCATGGGAACTTTGAAACACTTAATACTAAAATAAATAAAACACAAAAGCAATTAGGGTAAATTTTCAGTTGCGTACTTATTTCGTCTATTTATTATTTTTTCCTTACTTGTATTTGGTTAAATATCAAAAGATTTCATTTTTACTAAAGATCTGTTCGAAGAGCTTTGCTTCTGCTTTGTACTCAGTATGTTTCGGAAATGTGTCATTTTCTGATCATTCTAGACCAGTAGCCAAAACGCTCCAATCTAGCATGAAATTTCAATTTTTTTTTTTTCTTTTTCTTTTTTTAGGTTGCTGGCGCTCTCCTTGATATCTGTGTGAAATTTGACGTCAAAATATTCGTTAGTGTTGCAATTACGTTTGGCAGAGAACGCATTGAAGACGAAGCTCATGTCCAAAAAATTAAAGATTGGGTGCTTGCAAGCCGTCGATTACAATTAAAGGTCTTGCTGATGATGTTGGATCAAAAGGATCGGTCAATTCCATTTTGGACCTCAAACGCAATCAAATCTCGATTGGTACTGAAAACACTGAATGCGCCTGCTCACATTGCATTGATTCTTCGTGACTGTTTCGTCAAAAATGAAACCCATATCATTCTACAACTATTGTATTCACACCGTGGGACTTCTGGCTATTCCCTAAACTCAAAAGACCACTCCGGGGACACCGTTTTGAGTCGATTGAAGAGATTCAACGTGAATTTCCGCGCGCTTTGAAGGCCATCCCTGCCGATGACTTTTTAGCATGCATTGGGGGTTAGAAAAAAAGTTGGCATAAGTGCATTGTATCCGGAGGGGATTCCTTTGAAGGTGATGAAATAAATTTGGAAGAATAAACAAAGAGTTTTTGAAAAAAAAAAAAATTTCGTACTTTTTGGGCATAGTAGCACGTAAATGAAAATTTAACCTATTTATTATTTTTTTTCTCTTCCTGTTTTTCCTCTTTATCCATTCCAAATCAGTACCCAAACTGATACAATCTAGCAGGCTATTAGGCATGCACCCTGGAAACCTTGAAACACTTAATACTAAAATAGATAAACACAAAAGCAGTTAGACGAAATATGTACGCGACTGAAAATTTGCCTTTATTATTTTTTTCCCCTACTTGAGTCTGGTTGAGTATCAAAAGATCTCATTTTTACTAAAGTTTTGCCCGAAGAACTTTGCTTCTGCTTTGTACTCATGATGTTTCGGAACTGTGTCATTGTCTGATCATTCCAAATCCAAAATGGAATGATCAGACAATGATTGTATCCACATTGTATAACACATACAACGATTGTATCCAAAATGATACAGTCTAGCAGGCTCTTGACCATGTACCTGTATGCACTCAGTATGTATGTACTACTTTTATGTATCTGCTTTGTACTCAGGATGTTTCGGAACTGTGTCATTGTCTGATCATTCCAAATCCAAAATGAAATGATCAGACAATGATTGTATCCACATTGTATAAAACATACAACGATTGTATCCAAAATTATACAATCTAGCAGGCTCTTAGTCATATACCCTTGAAACACTGAATACTAAAATAGATAAACACAAAAGCAGTTAGACGAAATGTGTACTTAAATGAAAATTTACCTTATTTATAATTTTATTCCCTACTTGAATCTGGTTAAATATCAGCAGATTTGACGTTTATTAAAGTTCTGTCCGAAGACCTTTGCTTCTGTTTTGTACTCATTATGTTTCGGAACTGTATCATTGTCTGATCATTACAGACATAACGGCTTGCGTGGACTTTGTTGGGGTAACACTTCACAGCAAAGTTTGTAATATCCAAATTTTTTTTGCCAAAGATTTTGAGGCACGCGTGTCACACTCCAAACAAAAACTCACTACAACGCGGATGTATACCGTATTCTGCATAAAATAATTCGCATGGTAGCTGACATGTCCACTGAAAAACAACACGGCTCCAGGTAGGCAGCAGAAGAAAAAAAAGCAGCAGCAACCAGTTAAAAGCAATTCTCCAGACAGGTCAGAATTTACGGATAATGTTTACATTGGCTATAGACGAGCCATTGACCCCGAGCCATGATATATGCCATGCCGTTGCCATTTGGCTACATTTTACATTGCAGGCGCTACAAATTTGCATGGGAAGTACGATTGGAGATTTATTAGCGGCGCATCCGTAATGAGGTGGCACGCTTTCGGTGAACAACGCCGAACTTGTTCCTTATCTGAACGTCGCGCTTTCGAATAAATTAAGAGCGGTGATTAATAATCAATTTGCTGCCATCCCAACCATAGCCTGTTGATGAAACACGAAACTTTGTTTTTGGGATCATAACTTTCAGACGCAACTCGGTAATCGCCAACCTTCGAATGGAGATATTCAGCGGAACGCTCAAAGTTTTGCTTTAATCTTCCTATCCTGAGTTTGGTACTCATCCTAAATTTTCTCTTTTATTTCAATTCCTTCTATTAGCTCACACTCTCCCTATATATATCTTGTTCAAATTTTCAATCGTTGATAAAAAAAACTTTTTATTCCTCCACTCATGTTCAAATAAATTTTTTTTTTTTGGAACTTGTAGTGGATGACACTTGATGTTAATAGCAGTTTTTAAAAATGCAGTTTTTTCAAATATTAATTCAGTAATTAAATTTAATTAATTAATTTTAGTTTTTTCTTTTTTAGATTTAATTTGCATATATCTAACAATAGATGGTGCCAGATAAACTTAAAAAAATGAATGAAAATTATTTATAAAGGACTTTTTGCAATAGAGTAAAAAATAAAAGTAGGAATTGACTTTAAATTTTTTTTTTTTTATATGACTTGTTTCCATGTATGCAATAATCTTTTGGAATATATCTGTTTTAACTCTTAATTCTGTAACAGAGATGCGGAGATCTTTTTCTCCCGAAGAGAATACATTTGCCTTTGTGTACGCGTTTAACTTTTTCTTTTGCGTAGAATATGTTTCGCAGATGTATTGTTCTCTTATCTTGACGACGTTAAACTGTAGGTCCCGGTCTGTTTAGCCTAAAATGTGCACAAGATGACCGTAGAGCGGCAAACCAAACCTTATCTTGATGTTAACGTATTTTAAATTGCGTGGAATATGTGATTTTAGTATAACCAGGACCAATGCTTGGCTTTCTCCACAAGATCCCGGGGTTTTATTTGAGGTCTTAGATCAGGGATCGCCAACTCGCGGCCCGTATTGGGAATATTTTTCCGGTGATTGATAATCAATTTGCTGCCATTCTAACCATAGATTGTTGATGAAACACGAAACTTTGTTTTGGGGATCATAACTTTCAGACGCAACTCGGTAATCGCCAACCTTCGTATGGAAATATTTGCGGAACGCTTAAAGTTTTGCTCTAATCTTCCTATCCTGAGTTTGGTACTCATCCTAAATTTTCTTCTTTTATTTCAACTCCTTCTATTAGCTCCCATTCTCCCTACATATATCTTGTTCAAATTTCCAATCGTTAATGATATACTTTTTATTCATCCACGCAAGTTCAAATACATTTGTTTTTAACTTGTAGTGGATGACACTGGATGTTAATAGCAGTTTTTAAAAATGCAGTTTTAAACTGTTATGCATTAGCTATGTTAGTTAAAAGTTATGCATTGAGGATTGGAACAAAGTTGGTATAAGTGCATTGTGTCCGGAGGGGATTACTTTGAAGGCGATGAAATAAATTTGGAAGTATAAATAAAGAGTTTTTGAAAAAAAAATAATTGGTCTTACTTTTTGGGTACAGTAGTACTTTTTTAGAGAGTTTTTTGACATCCATCCGTACAGCAAAGATTTTGACACACGCGAATTGTGTTCCAGACAAAGGTCGTATACCAAACAAAAATTTTTCGAGTCCAAACAAGACGTATAAAGTTGCGGATGTATACTGAGGTACCACAATAATCTTCTCTTAAATAATCTGTATACGTAAAAATGTTAGCCATCTCTTGATGCCGAGCAATTGCTGTAATTTCAAAGTACAGATGATAGTGAGCTTTTTCTTTAGATATGCAACAATTGTTATGGTACAAGAAACTATCTGCAATTTGTTGGGAATCTCAGATACCACTGAATCTATAGCTTAATTTAATTAAAGTGGTACTTTTCTGCAGAGTTTGATGTGATACTGTTCTACAGAATTTTTGACATCAGTTCATTTAGCAAAGATTTTGACACACGCGAATTGCATTCCAGACAAAGGTCATATATCAAACAAAATTTTTTCGCTTCTGAACAAGACGTATATTTGGTCGGACTTTTTTCAATGCTGTCGTATACCGAGGTAACACATCTACCACTGTAATCTTCTCTTAGATAATCTATAAATGGTAAGCAGTCAAAATGTAGGCACTCTCTTGATGCCTAGCAATTCCGTAACTTCAAATTACAGATGATAGTGAACTGTTTCTTTGATATGCAACGTTGGTTATGGGACAAGAAAATATCTGCAATTTGTTGGGAATCACAGATACAACTGAAATTTATAACTAAACTTAATTAGAGTGGTATTTTACTGCAGAGTTTGATGTGGTACTTTTCTAGAGAGTTTTTTGACATCCACCCATTTAGCAAAGATTTTGACACACGCGAATTGTATTCCGGACAAAGGTCGTACACCAAAAGAAACTTTTCGTGTCTGCACAAGATGTTTATTAAGTTTGACTCTTTTCAATGCTGTCGTATACCGAGGTAACACTGCAATTTTCTCTTAGATAATCTGTACACAGTAGACAGTCAAAATGTAGGCAATCTCTTGATGCTTAGTAATTGCCATGACTTCAAAGTGTAGATGGTAGTGAGCGGTTTCTTTAGGTATGCAACAATGGTTATGTGACAAGAAACTATCTGCAATTTGTTTGGAATCACAGATACAACTGAAATTTATAACTAAACTTAATTAGAGTGGTACTTTACTGCAGAGTTTTTTGACATCGACCCATTTAGCAAAGATTTTGACACACGCGAATTGTATTCCAGGCAAAGGTCGTACACCAAAAGAAACTTTTCGTGTCTACACAAGATGTTTAAGTTTGACTCTTTTCAATGCTGTCGTATACCGAGGTATCACTGCAATTTTCTCTTAGATAATCTGTACACAGTAGACAGTCAAAATGTAGGCATGCTTAGTAATTGCCTTTCAAAGTTACAGATGATAGTGAGCTGTTTCTTTTAGGTATGCAACGTGGTTATGTGACAAGAAACTATCTGCAATTTGTTGGGAATCTCAGATACCACTGCAATTTATAACTGAACTTAATTAGAGTGGTACTTTACTGCAGAGTTTTTTGACATCCACCCATTTAGCAAAGATTTTGACACACGCGAATTGTATTCCAGGCAAAGGTCGTACACCAAAAGAAACTTTTCGTGTCTGCACAAGATGTTTATTAAGTTTGACTTTTTTCAATGCAGTCGTATACCGAGGTAACACTGCAATTTTCTCTTAGATAATCTGTACACAGTAGACAGTCAAAATGTAGGCAATCTCTTGATGCTTAGTAATTGCCGTGACTTCAAAGTGTAGATGGTAGTGAGCTGTTTCTTTAGGTATGCAACAATGGTTATGTGACAAGAAACTATCTGCAATTTGTTGAGAATCACAGATACAACTGAAATTTATAACTAAACTTAATTAGAGTGGTACTTTACTGCAGAGTTTTTTGACATCGACCCATTTAGCAAAGATTTTGACACCCGCGAATTGTATTCCAGGCAAAGGTCGTACACCAAAAGAAACTTTTCGTGTCTACACAAGATGTTTAAGTTTGACTCTTTTCAATGCTGTCGTATACCGAGGTATCACTGCAATTTTCTCTTAGATAATCTGTACACAGTAGACAGTCAAAATGTAGGCAATCTCTTGATGCTTAGTAATTGCCATGACTTCAAAGTGTAGATGGTAGTGAGCGGTTTCTTTAGGTATGCAACAATGGTTATGTGACAAGAAACTATCTGCAATTTGTTTGGAAACACAGATACAACTGAAATTTATAACTAAACTTAATTAGAGTGGTACTTTACTGCAGAGTTTTTGACATCGACCCATTTAGCAAAGATTTTGACACTAGTTGTATTCCAGCAAAAATACACCAAAAGAAACTTTCTTCGTGTCTACACAAGATGTTTAAGTTTGACTCTTCTCAATGCGGTCGTATACCGAAGTATCACTGCAATTTTCTCTTAGATAATCTGTACACAATAGGAAATCAAAATGTAGGCTATCTCTGGAAACGAAACTTTTCACGTCTACACAAGACGTATATTAAGTTGGACTTTGTTCAATGCGGTCGTATACCGGGATACCACTATAACTTTCTCTTAGATAATCTGTATACGTCATAATGTAGGCAATCTCTTGATGCTTAGCAATTGCCGTAACTTCAAAATACAGATGACAGTGAGCTGTTTCTTTACATATGCAACAATGGTTATGTGACAAGAAACTATCTGTAATTTGTTGGGAAACACAGATACAACTGAAATTTATAGCTAAATTTAATGCTGCTCATAGTTGCATACAGGAGAACTGAAGTTCGAATCCGTTACTGGAGTCCTTTATAATCACTGTTTTCAGACATAAGAAGATTCAGTGGAAATTGGGAAAACGCACTAAAAGCGTCTCGCATCCATAATCAGATTAACTGGTGAAAGATTTCTGGGCTTACTTCCATAAAACATGCCAATGAGAGGCAGTTTTCCCTAAAGATTTTCCTGGAAAGTGAACTCCACCCCTCTTCGTCCGATGGTGGGCTGTTCGTTACATACTTATGTGGAACACAAACCTCACTGACGTTTAAGGAAAAATTAATATATATGAATACAAATAACATATTTTTTTATATCAGTACACGAAACTCTGTTTTTAAAAACATCTATTTGTGGGAAAAAGAAATAGTTAAAAAAAAATAATTTCAAAATTGTTGACAAATTAATTTATAACAATAATATTTTTTTCTTCTAATGCAGCTGGTAAACACTTACACAGTTGTCTTTGATGCGTTCAGGCAAGCGTTGTACCGATGTTACTCACATAGCCCTACCCAGGTGGTACGTGTAGGTTGAAGATAAGCTACGGACGTGGAGTAACAATAGAGAGTTTTTGCATACCGTATTTCTATAATACGGTATCTTTTTCTCCCTAGCGCGCATCCTCAAAGGAAACATTATTAAAGATACGCATGCGCAGTTTCCTTTCAGCATGCGCGCTAGGGAGAAAAAAATACCGTATTATAGAAATACGGTATGCAAAAACTCTCTAATACCCCCGCAACGCTCTACAATCCTGTTAGACCGGGACCTACGGTTTAAAGGGGATTCCGAACCACTACAAACATCCATGGCACAACCGGGACTCGAACCCGAAACCTGTGGTACCGAGCGCCAGACACTCGGCCATCAGGCGGTAACAATAACATCTCGGTAACAATAACATTAAGTTATATAATTTTTCCATCAGGCAATTTTTTCTTCCAATAAATAGAAAAAATTTTTATTATGAAATGGCGATTACTCGCCAAAAAATGGCAACCATGCATTCAAGTGAGAAACACTGACTCAGCGCAAGAGAAAGCAAAAAATAAAAATGGAATTTTTATACAGTGAAGGGGGAAAAAAAAACCGCGCAGCGTTAGGCAGCAGGGGTTGTGGTGAGAAATGGTCACTTCCTGCTGATCAGCGGGGGAGCCCCAGTGACAAATGGTCACCTCCCGTCAGGAATCCGCAGACGATAATTTTCTCCCTTATCGTTTGGCGTGAAGGGGAAACGAGTTAACAAAACAAAGCCCGGCTGCTGTTCGAGAAAGGAGTTAGGAGATTAAAAATCGTTTGCTAAAGAAGGGACATCTTTTTTTTTTTCTTTTTTTTTAATCAAAGGGTGTCTGAATCCAGGGCTATACGAAAAGCGCGTTTCGAAATCTTAACCAAAAGTATATTTATGCATGTAATAAAAATCGTTTTGTAGGTCAAGGTAGTAGTAGTTGTAGATCAATTACAACTACAACTACTAACATCAAAGATAAATGTTATTTCAGATCAATTTATTGTATATAATTTTTTATTATTTATTGTTGGTAGATCATTTGATTACAACTTTTACTAAAAAAAAAAAAAAAAACACTTATTATTTTAACGGTTTTGCTGTATAAATTGATTCTTTTGATAAACACTTTTTTTTTCAGTATAACAACTTTTTTATGAATTATTTTTTTAATTATGTAAAATAATTATATAATGCTTAAATTAATGAATTGCATTTTCTTGTAACTTTAAACCACATCGACAATTAATTTATAAATTAATAATCTTCTTACAAAATTTTTTTTTTAAAATATTCGCGGGAATAGTTATATTATTAATTAATAATAATATAATAACTTCATGTAATTAATTACGTAAATAATTATACTACTTCGATTAATTAATAGTTTTTTGTGATAAATGTAGTCAAAGCTGTCAAATTAATATCTTTTTATTACGAATTTTTCGTGACATTTTCAGATAAATATCTAAATAATTATCCTATTTTAATTAAATTTTTTTTTAAATTATGTAAAGTACTACAGTGTTTTATTTAATTAATTTCTTGTAACATTAGCCCACATCGTCAATTAATTTATAAATTAACGATCTTCTTACAAAACAATTTTTTTAAATAATCGCAGGAATAATTATATTATTAATTAATAATAAATAATAACTTCATATAATCAATTACGTAAATAGTTATACTACTTCGATTAATTAATAGTTTTTTGTGATAAATGCAGTCAAAGCTGTCAAATTAATATCTTTTTCTTACGAATTTTTCCTGATATTTTCTGATAAATATGTAAATAATTATCCTATTTCAATTAAATTTTTTTTTTTAATTATGTAAACTACTACAGTGCTTGTAATATTTTTTTTTTCTTTCTTTCTTTGAAATGAGACATTTTATTGTGGTATGATAATTCGCCATACAAAACTGATATTATTTTTCAAAAGCGTGGCCATCATCTCTGATTTTAATAAAAAGTGATCTTCATTTTTAATAAACTCCCCATCACTGAGAGCGGGGCCTTATTTTCCTATAGGCTAACTAGGCTTCAGCCTAGGGCCTCAAGATTAAGATGGGCCTACATTCAAATTGTTAGCAAAACTAGAATGACACTATTCTAAAAACAGTAGACACTAAAACACTGAATAGATTTGTTGTTTCGAAACTGTTTAGTTTAAAACATAAAATTCATAATAATTTATACTTAAACTTTAAATGCGAATTATTATGAAATAAATTTATCTGAATTGAATTTGTTTTAATCTTCAATGTATTGAATATATTTAAATTAATTTGATAGAAAATATGCTCATTTTTATTGCATATTTTATTTTCGTAGTCAAAGATTTTTATTGTTTGAATTTTGTTTCTTTGTAAATGCTGTGTGTTATGTTTGATTAGTTATTGTTGCAAGTATTATATAGGGTGTTGAAAATAAATGTTCAAATAAGTGTTCTCGACTTTTTTTTTTTTTATTTATTATCCGTGCCGCATTTTTTATTAAGATTAGTACCCATCACAACATGTTTCATTTAACATATTGATATATATCACAGCAATAATGTATTTTATTATCGCTCATGTAATTTACAAACTTAAAAATGAGAGGTGAAAAGGGCCTCATAAGTGGAATAGCCTAGGGCCTCTTTTCATCTAAATCTGGCCCTGACTGAGAGCTTTATTTATTTTTAGCAACATTGTATGCTACAATGTAACTTGCATGTGTAGCTGCTTCTTGGATACTGTTTACCTTCTTGAAAAAATTTTGCCTAATAATTTTTTTCAAAGATTGTCTGCGTTTTGTTTTCTTTCATATGCGGACATTGCTTCGTAATTGGAATTTTTATGCTGGGATGTGAAATGACGGGAAATGCTAAATTTTTTGAAGACTGCTGCAGTTTCATTGCAGATGAGACCCACTGGTTTATCTTTTACAACTGTAAAAAAATATTTCTAAGTCAAGTCATTATTAAAAGCACGGCACTCTGAATCAACTTTATGTTTTTAGTAGCCATTTTGCGGTTGAAATATTTTAAGAATAACCCAAACAAGCACTAGCCACGCTATACTTTTAATAATTTCACCACTATTCACAATGACACTATATGTCCACAATCTTTCCATACGTAATCAATAATATTAGAACTTGCGCCAAAAGAAAAAGCCGCTGGCTGGAGCTTAAAATGCGCAGTCTGCTGCATGTAAGGTCTAATTCACCTATATTGGATTCCCCTATGTCTGCAAGAAAGAGATAATGAGAGATCTCCCCAGAAAGAGATAACGCTTGTTGGCCCCAATCTACAGCGATAACTAACAAAGAACTTTCGCTTTTAACTCTTTACCGATTGAAAGCTGTCTGTGCTTGCTATTTCCATCGATTTATGTTTTGTAGAACAAAAATAGAGAAAGTAAAAAGATCATCAGTCCTTTGAAAAAAAGGAAGAAAAAAAATTAATATTTAATCAAGTAGACAAGGAGATGGATATATAATATATAAATATGTTTCTTTTAATTTGCCTCAGACCGGCAAATTAAAATTCTATCCGCGGGCCGGATAGAACCTTCCGACAGGCCGGAGTTGTTTGCCCATCCCTGATCTAATATAACAGGTTCTATTTTCACTTTAAGTGGCCTCAGTGATGCTGTGATCATTCCTAGATACGCACAGTTGATTGTTGATAGCAGAGCAAACCAGAATCTTAGTCCAAATTGTTAGCTCATTTGGTTCAACTTACAATTGTTAATCTTCTTTCTAAAATGAAATTGACCAAACACAAAACATAACGGACGCTAACCTGCAACACCCATTACACCCAAATTGTGATCGATTTACAAAAGTTAAGTGAAAGAATGGTGAAACAAATATCGCACTAGGAAAATAAATGTTTTTTAATGATTTCTCTTTTTTATTTGGTTTATATTTATATATTTTTTATATCTCATTTTTAGTGTTATACATATTTTTTACAATGTGTGTTTAGTATCATTATTATTATATTATCAATGTTTACACGTAAGAATGATAGTAAACATCATAATAATAACTCACACAATAATAATAAAAAAAATGTCTATAGTGAATCTAAATCTAATATGAGGATGTATAATTTTATAGGCGGCCCGCGGAGTTAGGATGCGTTTAAAAAGTGGCCCGCAAGATCATTTGGGTTCGCCACCCCTGTGCTAATGGTTTTAATCATTAGATCCATTCATAAAACTTATTATTTGTAAAAAAAAACAAGATTTTGTTTGTCTTATAAAATCAACATGACACAAAAATTCACTTGTAGATGACGTATCCAAGATAAGAAGTTTACAGAATTTATGATTAATATTATTATGTACGGGAGAAATCATTTATGGAAATTACTGATATTTTTTGTACAAACTTCGAGATTTTTGTAGTCCTTTTTTTTTTTTTTCAATTTCTACTATTAGTTCCCACTCTCCCCATATAACAGGAGGGCTGAAAACTTCGTAGGCTGACACATAGATGGCGCTACTAGTATTAAATCTATATGATTTTTAGTTAGCACCCACCTTCAAAAGACACGTGTATAAATTTGACAGCTGTTGAACTATTAGTATGTGAGTTATAGCATTTTCAGTGAAGCAACTTTTGTTAGTTTGAAAAAATGAATAAAAATTAATTTCGTGTGTTAATAAAGCATTGCTTTTTGGCGTAAAAAATACTGTTGAAGCCAAGGTTTGGCTTGATAAACATTATTCGGACTTTGCACCAGGAAAATCAACCGTAGAGAAGGGGTTTGCTAAATTTAAACGAGGCGAAATGAGCACCGAGGACGATGCACGCAGTGGACGCCCCAAATAGGCTGTTACCGACGAAACCATCAAAAAAGTCCACAAAATAATTTCAGATAACCGTAAAGTGAAGTGGATTGAGACAGCTGAGACCCTAAAGATATCAAAGGAACGTGTTGGACATAACGTGAATGGATATTTGGATATGCGAAAGCTCTGTTCAAAGGGGTGCCGCGCGAGCTCACAATCGACCGAAAACAACAACGAATTGATTATTCTAAGCAGTGTTTGGAGCTGTTCAACCGTATAAACCCGAATTTTTGTGTCGATATGTGACAATGGATGAAACATGGCTCCATCATTTCACACCGGAGTCAATCGTCAGTCAGCCGTGATGAACACTAAAAATGCTATAACTCACATATTAATAGTGCAACAGCTATCAAATTTATACATGTGTCTTTTGAAGGTTAGGGCTAACTAAATATCATATGGATTTAATACTAGTAGCGCCATCTATGTGGCAGCCTACTAACCTTTCAGCCCGCCTGTTATATTTAAATATCTTGTTCAAATTTTCAATCGTTCATAAAATACTTTTTGTTCATCCACTCAAGTTCAAATACATTTTTAAAACTTGTAGTGGATGGCACTTGATGTTAATACAGTTTTTTCAAATATGAATTCATTCATTAAATAAAATTAATTAATTTTAGTTTTATAAGGGAGAAAAAAAATTTGTCTTATATAAGATAAGGATATAAATATAAGAATAAATTTAAGATTAAATACCTTCAGTGGCGAAGCGTGTAGATCGCTGGAAAAAAAAAATTTCTTTACCAGATTCTTTTTTCATTTCGAGTCTGAATCAAGGAGGGAACAAAATGGAAAATGAAGCATGTGAATAAATTAGTGAGAGAGATTGAAAGTGTGTAGGTGAGAGAAAAAAGTGTGTGTGTGAGAGAGAGAGAATTTTTTCTAACTTAAAAAAATGATTGAAAATTATTTATAAAGGACTTTCTGCAATAGAGTGAAAAAAAAAAGTAGGAATTGAAAGTAGGAAAAATTTTTTGTTCTTTGTAATTCTTGTGGTTTTTAATAAATGTGATGTTGATAGATTACTTTCTCTTTAACTATTAAAAACAGAATTTTGTAAATAATATTAATAGAAGAAATTTTAAAATTAGATTTTGTAAATAAGAAGTAGTATTTATAATATTAAAAAAATTTATGAATTTTCTGTGAAGTTTACGTTTTAAGTTTATGCATGTATTTTTTTTAATTCCTTCTATTAGCTCACACTCTCCCTATATATATCTTGTTTAAATTTTTAATCGTTATTAAAATACTTTTTATTCCTCCACTCAAGTTCAAATACATTTCTTTTGAACTTGTAGTGGATGATACTTGATGTTAATACAGCTTTATTTAGGAATAAATAGCGTCAGTGGTGAAACGTGTAGATCGCTGGAAAAAATTTTCTTTTTCAGATTCTTTTTACATTCTGGGTTTAGTCTGAGTCAAGGAGGGAACAAAATGGAAAATGAAGCATGTGAATAAATTAGTGAGAGAGATTGAAAGTGTGTAGGTGAGAGAAAAAAGTGTGTGTGTGAGAGAGAGAGAATTTTTTCTAACTTAAAAAAATGATTGAAAATTATTTATAAAGGACTTTCTGCAATAGAGTGAAAAAAAAAAGTAGGAATTGAAAGTAGGAAAAATTTTTTGTTCTTTGTAATTCTTGTGGTTTTAATAAATGTGATGTTGATAGATTACTTTCTCTTTAACTATTAAAAACAGAATTTTGTAAATAATATTAATAGAAGAAATTTTAAAATTAGATTTTGTAAATAAGAAGTAGTATTTATAATATTAAAAAAATTTATGAATTTTCTGTGAAGTTTACGTTTTAAGTTTATGCATGTATTTTTTTTAATTCCTTCTATTAGCTCACACTCTCCCTATATATATCTTGTTCAAATTTTTAATCGTTATTAAAATACTTTTTATTCCTCCACTCAAGTTCAAATACATTTCTTTTGAACTTGTAGTGGATGATACTTGATGTTAATACAGCTTTATTTAGGAATAAATAGCGTCAGTGGTGAAGCGTGTAGATCGCTGGAAAAAATTTTCTTTTTCAGATTCTTTTTACATTCTGGGTTCTAGTCTCAGTCAAGGAGGGAACAAAATGGAAAATGAAGCATGTGAATAAATTAGTGAGAGAGATGGAAAGTTTGTGTGTGAGAGAGAGAATTTTTTCTAAGTTAAAAAAATGAATGAAAATTATTTATAAAGGACTTTCTGCAATAGAATGAAAAAAAAGTAGGAATTGAGATTTAAATTTTTTTTTTTTTTATATTACTTGTTTTCCTTCAAATAAAATTTTGTTTTCTATTACATAAAATAATAATAGAATGAATTTCTGAAATGTTTAAAATATTCTTTTTAATTTTTTATGCTTATGTTGGATTTACATTTGAACTTAAATATTAATAAATTTATAAATTGTTTTTAAACACACAACCGTTTTTACATCGAAGAAAACATTAAAAAATCCTCCGCTAACAAATATTATGAAACTACTGTACTACTATTACTTGAAATTACTGCACATCGGTATTAGTCAAAAGAAATTAAAATAAGAAAATTACACAGTAAGTTTATTTAGTGGCTTTAACTTTAATTATAGCCGTTTTATTTTTAATTCCAGATAATATTCAAAACACTTATCTGAAATTTCATGGATAAAAAAAAATTTCTTATTATAATGCTCAAATAGAATGTTTACGTAGCAGAAGTATTTTCGATGTTTTAAGTTATTTTTCTTTATAGGGCCCTGTAATTTAAAATTTCAGTCTCATACCAGTTAATCACGGTTAATTGTTTATTGTAACAGAGCATTTATTGTTTATTTTGCAGTTTGCAATTTATAAAATGTTATTTTTTTTTTAAATTTTTTTTCAATATATAATACGATCATACACCTTTATAAATTACTCTTATGATACCAGAATGTTACTGTTCCGTAAATGCAATAATAATAAAACACAACAGAAAAAAATAATTTACTTTACACAAACAAGCAATGAAATTACATTTTATGTTTTGATAATTTTGAAGGAGTTCAAAAAAAAATAATAATAATGATAAAAATTTTAATGGCTAACCATTTTTAACAATTGTTTTAATTTTCTATTTCAGTAAAAAAAAATAATAATAATTTTATTTTCTTAAAATTAACTATTTAAATCCGCCAGCATGTGTTAATTTTAAACAGCATTAAATAATCACACGAAATTATCTTCTGTTTTTTTTTTTAAAGTTTATTTAAACTAAAGAAGTTAAAAGTAATTCCAAGCTAAGAATGGAATTCAATAAAAATTTTTTTTTTTTTTTTACTGCCAGTTTTATTTATTATTATTATTAGTTTTAATGTCTCTCATACTTCAAGTCTTTTCTGTTTTGGTGAGACGAAATTAAATAAATATTATTTTATTAGGTGTTATTTCTACAAAAGAAATGGCTAAATAAAAATTGCCCTCTCGTTCTTTAAATAATATGGTTATTAAAGATGTTTTTCCAAACAATGTTTCGTAATTTCTTTTGGGATTTTGACCTCAAAATAGTTGGTTGCAAATTAAACAATGTTTGAATTCAATTATGGTGCATATTTTTTTTTAAATAAAAATCAACAAACCTAGTTGGTTTCAAAGATTTCCTCATTCCTTATTTTATTCTTTTTCAAGGAACTAATTATTTATATCTGAATGCTGCTGTTTGAAGGTTTCTGTATATTTTCATTTTAAAAATACAAATTGAATTTCACATTTTTAACCTTTATTTAAAATTCCATTAAATGTTTTTTTTCTTTCTAATGCAGCTGGCAAACACTAGACAGCTTGGTCTTGGATGCCTTCAGGCAAGCGCTGCCCAGACGTTACTCACTTTGCATTACCTAGGGGGCGCGTGTAGCTTGATGATAAGCCACGGACGCGGAGTAACAATGCCCCGCAACGCTCTACGATCCTATTAGGACCGGGACCTACGGTTTAAAGTGGATTCCGAACCACTACAAACACCCATGGCACCGCCGGGATTCGAACCCGATACCTGTGGTACCGAGTGCCAGAGCGCTAGCCACTCGGCCATCAGGCCCCTCCTTTAAATGTTAAACAATTTATTTTGCACTTAGAAAAATTATGATTCGGTTAATAGTTAATGGAAATTATATAGGGTAGACAGAAATTGAAAGAATTTTTAATTTTTTTTTTATGCTTGTTAGTCGTAAAATTTTATTCTGAAATCTTCTAATTATTATTATTATTATTTTATACTTTCTTGTTTTAAAAGCTGAAGAGGCTTCATTATTCATTTATTATATATATATATTTTTTATCATTATTTATGTGTATTTATTATTATTATTTAATCATTTACACAACTACTTTATGTGAGAATGCAAAAAGAGAAATTTGAATTTTATTACTTTACCTCTCGAATATATATAACGAAATTGTCATTATATATACCCTCATGAGCCAAAACATTATGACCACCCCTACATTTCGCAATGAACTCGCCTGGATGCCGTGGAAGGCACGTGATCAGGTGGAAGTGGTATTTAACTGGTATTAAGTGGTGGTATTAATCCATGCCAAGGCGGGTTGAAGCTGTGTTGCGCGCCAAAGGTGGGCATAATGTTTTGGCTCTTGAGTGTATATATATATATATATATATATATCATTTTTTTTCTTTTTTAGGTTGTTGACATTAGTGTTTGAGTTATGCTTGACTTTGTGACTCACAAAAAGTGATTTCAGCGATTCTTGAAATGTCTTAATTAATTGAGCAAAGAACTTGTATTCAATTTTGTTTGCGGAATGAATATTCGTGTGCGGAAATATATAAAATATTGCAGAAGGCATTCAGTGAGTATTCTTATATTGGAAAGAAATATTTAGAAGGGGTATAAACAGTTCAAAAAGGTAGAGAACGCGTTGAAGAAGAGCCCTCTCGTCGACATCCATCTCAACCAACGAAGCTCACGTCCAAAAAATTAAAGATTTGGTGCTTGCAAACCGTCGATTTACAATTAGAGATCTTGCTGATGATGTTGGAATTTCAAAAAGGTCGGTCAATTCCATTTTGGGTATCGATTGGTACCGAAAACACTGAATGCGCCAGCTCACACTGCATTGATTCTTCGTGACTCTTTCGCCAAACATGAAACCCATATCGTTCCACAACCACCGTATTCACATCGTGCGACTTCTGGCGATACCCTAAGCTTAAAAGACCACTCCGGGGACACCGTTTTCAGTCGATTGAAGAAATTCAAAGTGAATCGGCGCGCACTTTGAAGGAAATCCCTGCCGATGACTTTTTGGCATGTATTGAGGATTGGAAAAACAGTTGGCATAAGTGCATTGTGTCCGGAGGAGATCACTTTGAAGGCAATGAAATAAATTTGGACGAATAGATACATAGTTTTTGAAAAAAAAAAAAAATTGGTCTTACTTTTTGGGCACAGTTGTACTTTATGCGATAGTACAAAAAGAGAAATTTGAATTTTATTACTTTAACTCTCGAATATATATATATATATATATATATAACGAAATTGCCATTTTGACTATACGAGATATTCACTTATTGTGCGTTGGCACGCAAATCATGTTAATTTATTTCAGCAAAGCGTAATTTTTTGTATTCAGTTCTACTGTTCCGCAAACAGCAGTTATAACATATATATATATATATATAATTTGCATTACCCAGGGGGCGCGTGTAACTTGAAGATAAGCCACGGAGGCAGAGTAACAATGCTCTACGCTCTACGATCATAGTAGACCGGGACCTACGGTTTAAAGTGGATTCCGAACCACTACAAACATCCATGGCACCACCGGGACTCGAACCCGAAACCTATGGTACCGAGCTCCAAAGCGCTAGCCACTCGGCCATTCAGGCCCGTTATAACATATAAAAGTAAGAGATTTGCCTATCTGAAAGTATTTAAAAACTTAAAATCTAAATATATATAAAATATTTTACATACATTATGCACACGCACACTTCCTCATTGGCGCAACAGCTCCGTGTTTGGCCAAGGCCGTCTGCCTACTTGAAGATTCCCAGAGACAGCAATGGGGATGGGGTTGAGTTATCAACCCTATGCCCAACGTTCTACACACAACACACAACGTTCTACAGTCATATTAGACCTGGGGGCCTGATGGTCGAGTGGCTAATGCTCTGGCGCTCGGTACCACAGGTTTCGGGTTCGAGTCCCGGCGGTGCCGTGGATGCTTGTAGTGGTTCGGAATCCACTTGAAACCGTAGGTTCCGGTCTCATATGACAGTAGAGTGTCACAGAGCCCAATCAGACTTCTTCTCACCCACATTATTCCCAAACTGTAAAGGGGCAATTCGGCCCTAGGCACAGTGATGTGGTGTGGTGTAATAGTAGTAGCCATATTAGACCGAAACGTACGGTTTAAAGTGGTTTCCGAACCACGACAAATATCCACCCCAACGCCAGGATGCGAACCCGAAACTTGTGGCACCGAGCGCTAGTCACTCGGCTATCAAGCTTCACACACATATATATATATGTATGTATGCATGCATGTCAATGTATTTAACTCAATTTAACCGAAAAATACATTTAAATCATTGTAATGGGATCTGATGGCTGAGTGGCTAGCGTTCTAGCGCATAGTGCCACAGTTTTCGGGTTCGAGTCCTGTATGCCCCAGTCTAATATGACTTTAGAGCAGGAGTGGCTAACCCAAATACTGGAAAAAAAAAACCCAGACCGGAAAAATATTCAAAGCGAGCTGTTGATTGGCTACATCTGTACTAGATGAAAGAAGAAAGCATCATTGAAGTAACGGGGAAAATTCATTATATATATTTTCATATATCATAATTTGAAACTTTGCATCTTAGTAACCACGAATTTTTTGTAATTGTCGCCAGCTTTGGTTATGCTGTATTATACAGTTACGACTGGCTGACGTATTCTTTTGGAGCTATTTAGACCCTGGGGGCTCCATCTCCGATACATCTTAAATACAATTGAAACAATGAAAATTGCACAGAATATATGTACAAATATAATCAAAATTAACTCACAATCATAAACAAGTAAAAGAAAAGAAAAATAGTTAAAAAACTTAAATTAGAAATTAAACTTAAAATTTTGCGCGGACGTTTTAAATCATGACTGGGAAAAGTATTTTCATGATTAATAAGCGTGTCAAAAAATTTAACAGAGATGTATTTAACAAAATCTTTTAAGGAAGGAATGTTAATAGCTTTATAGATATCAGAATTGCGCATGAACCGTTTAACAGAGGTAATTTGGCGGATAGTGATATTTTGTAAAGTTTCAAGCGTTTTTAGATTAGATTTAGTTGAATAGGACCAGACCGGGCAAGCGTACGTGAGAAATGGGCGAAACATAGACGTATGAAGAAGAATTTTGTTATCCCCGATCATGGTAGAATTTCTATTTATGGTATAAATGGGTAAAGTTTTCTGAAGGCAATACGAAATTTAGTTTTGGTGCGGAGAAAATGTTGTTTCCAAGTTAAATGCTCATCCAGTATAACTCGTAAATATTTAGTTTGACTATTCCAAGGGATAATACTATTGTTGATCATAAACACAGTTTTTTTTTTTTTTTACGTTTATTTCCAATAGAGAAGAAAACAGTTTCAGTCTTATTTACTACTGTGTCCAAAAAGTAAGACCCATTTTCAATTTAAAATTCCCAAGGTTTATGGAATTTCAATTTTATTTTCTTCTTTTTTAGGTTGCTGGCACTGTCCTTGACATCTGTGTGAAATGTGACGTCAAAATATTCATTAGTGTTTGAGTTACGCTTGGCTTTGCCAGACGCTAAAACTGATTCCGACGATTTTTGAAATGTCTGTATTAATTGAGCAAAGAACTTGCATTCAATTTTGTTTGCGAAAACGTATAGTATGTTGAAGAACGCATTCGGTAAGCATTCTATATCGGAAAGAAATGTTTAGAAGTGGTATAAACAGTTCAAGAAGGCAGAAAACGCGTTGAAGACGAAGAGCTCTCTGGTCGACCATCAACCTCAACCGACGAAGCCCACGCCCAAAAAATTAAAGATTTGGAGCTTGCAAACCGTCGATTTACAATTAGAGACCTTTCTGATGATGTTGGAATTTCAAAAGTATCTGTTAATTCCCTTTTGGGCTCCAAACGGGTCAAATCTCGATTGGTATCGAAAACTCTGAATGCTCACACTGCATTGATTCTTTGTGACTTTTTCGCTGATCCAGTATAACTCCCAAATATTTAGTTTGACTATTCCAAGGGATAACATTATTATTGATCTTAATCACAGGTTTTTCCAATAGAGAAGAAAACGGCTTCAGTCTTATCTATATTTAAAGATATTTTCCATTTATTGAGAATTTTAAGGGGATTAGTTAAGGGTGATAGCTAAGAATTTAGAGTTTTCATTTTTGCAAAGTGTTATACTGCATTTATCATTCATGGCTTCAAGTAATCTGAAACAGTCATTGACGAACTAACAGATGTTGCATAGTTCAACTACTTATTCCAGCATAGTTCCCCCCATCCCTCTTAAATTCCAATTCACTTTTTTATACCCCACAATGCCTTTCTTTACCAGATTTTCGTGGGAAATCACCAGTCAAAAGAGAGGTTTTCTTCTGTGCAGCCGGCGGGGACCACCCCCTGCCCTGCGGTTGCAGTTATTGTTGGGGTTCGGCCACACACGGAGGCTTGGTCGGAGCTAATCCGGATGTGCCCTTATTATTATTATTATTATTATTATTAAGATTCCTTCCTTTTTTTTTATACCATTGGATTTATTTTGCTTTCGCACAATATCGTGGTTTCCTTAAAAACATTCAATTCTTATTCCAATTTGTTTTTTTTATGAATTTGGGAAAGGGGGGATTTTTATGAATTTGGGAAGGGAGGACTTTGATTTCTTGGATGTTCCCCCCTTCAAATGCCAACTAAAGATCGTGAGATTTCTCTTTGAGTGCAATAACAGAAAATGCTGCAACATTCGAATATGTTTTTCTTAGCAAGGGACAAAAGATATTTTTATTATGAGCAGACGATTTTTGGTCAACACTCCTTACATAAATAGGCTGGTGATGTTTGCTCAGAAGAAATACAAAATACCCTATTCCCATATCTGATTGCGGTTGATTTGGTGATTCACAAATGGCGTAAGTTCAAGAAATTAAAATCTAATTCCAAAAAAAAAATCTATCAGTACTACTGTGTCCTAAAAGTAACACCAATTTTCAATTTAAAATTCCCGGGGTTTATGGAATTTCAATTTTTTTTTTTTTCTTTTTAGGTTGCTGGCTCTGTCCTTTACATCTGTGTGAAATGTGACGTCAAAATATTCATTAGTGTTTGAGTTAAGCTTGGCTTTGTGAGAAGCCAAAACTGATTCCGGCGATTTTTGAAATGCCTGAATTAATTGAGCAAAGAACTTGGTGCTTGCAAGCTGAGGATGTTGGAATTTCAAAAGGATCGTTTATAAGTGGTATAAGCAGTTCATAGAAAGTAGAGAACGCGTTGAAGACGAAGAGCCCTCTGGTCAACCATCAACCTCAACCGACGAAGCTCGCGTTCAAAAAATTAAAGATTTGGTGCTTGCAGACCGTCGATTTATAATTAGAGACCTTGCTGATGATGTTGGAATTTCAAAAGGATTGGTCAATTCCATTTTGAGCCTCAAATGCGTCAAATCTCGATGGGTACCGAAAACACTGAATGCGCCAGCTCACACTGCATTGATTCTTCGTGACTATATTGTTCCACAAACATCGTATTTCCACCGTTTGACTTCTGGCTATGCCCTAAACTCAAAAGACCACTCCGGGGACACCGTTTTGAGTCGATTGAAGAGATTCAACGTGAATCGCCGCGCGATTTGAAGGCCATCCCTGCCGATGACTTCCGGAGGGGATAACTTTAAAAGGCGATGAAATAAATTTGGAAGAATAATTAAAGAGTTTTTGAAAAAAAAATAATTGGTCTTACTTTTTGGGCACAGTAGTACATCATTATGTGTGTCATCATTATCAGTACATCATTATGGTGTATAAATATATATTAATTAAAGATAGATAACATATTAGATATTAAGATATTTATATGGCTTAATTATAGATATTTAAATGGCCGAGTGGCTAGCGTTCTGGCGCTTGTTTCCATAGGTTTCGGGTTCGAATTCCGGCGGTGCCATGGATGCTTATATTGGTTCGAAATCCACTTTATAGCCGTAGGTCCTGATCTCATATGACCAGAGAGCCCAATCAGACTTCTTCTCATCCATGTCTTTCTAGGCACAGTGATGTGGTGCGGTATGGTGTAGTATTACTAATAGTAGTGCATCATTATGTGTGTCATCATTATCATTAATCTAATCCGTGCATAAATATGGATATTTGAAAAAAATCTACTTATCGCCTTGGCCTCGAATCTACTTTAACCAAATTAACTCAATGAAGAATTATAGAATACCTTGTACTGCAGAGCGTATATATTTAGTTCTGAATTTTTTGGTATTATAGCATATTATATATTTTACAGATGTGTCAAAAAACAAATTTGCCACAAAAAGCGAAACTACTACTAGACACGTGGCAGCACTTTGTTGCCATGGTTACCTATTTAAAATTCAGAAAACGAACACAATGCTGGAAAAGAAATTCTTATTCATTTTTTTATATTTATTAAAAAAAAAACAATAATGTTTAGATCATGATAAAATTTTGATCCTTGAAACCTCTATACTCTTCGTCTAGTTTATGGCGGCCAGATGGCCAATTGACTAGCGCTCTGGCCTGTAGTACCACAGGTTTCATGTTCGAATTCTGGTGGTGGCGTGTAAGTTTGTTAGTGGTTCTGAATAAACGTTAAATTGTAGGTCCTGGTCTAATTTAATTGGCCCGAAGTATGCAAAAAAATGACTGTAGAGCAACAAATCAAATTTTCTAGTTTGTTGTAAAGTGAAATTTAATAAATTGATAGCAATTTTTTTTTAATGACAGTGAATCCGAAAAATTTATATAGTATGTTCTATATACAATATTTGGGGTCTGATAGCCGAGTGACTACCGCCCGATGTCACATGGTTCGCGTTCGAGTCCCGGCGATACCATGGATGTTTGTAAATGTTCGGAATCCACTTTAAAACACAGGTCCCTGTCTAATATGACTGTAGAGTGTTGGGCGTAGGGCTGACAACACTATCCCGAACATCTCCTGTGTCAAAATCTGAAAGTAGGCAGACGGCCTTGACCCACGATGGACCTTGACGGCCAATGATGAGGATGATATACAATATTTGGTAATTTTGCATAAGATTTATAGATATTTTTGGATCTATTTATTCAATTCCTTCTATTAGCTCGCACTCTCCCTACATATATCTTGTTCAAATTTTCAATCGTTCATAAAATACTTTTTATTCATCTACTCAAGTTCAAATACATTTTTTTGAACTTTTAGTGAATGACCCTTGATGTTAATACAGTTTTTTTTCAAATATTAATTCATTAATTAAATTTAATTAATTCATTTTAGTTTTTTTTACATTGAAGTTGAATATATCTACCAATAGATGGCTCCAGATAAACTTAAAAAAATGAATGAAAATTATTTATAAAGGTCTTTCTGCAATAGAGTGAAAAAAAGTAGGAATTAACTTTAAAAAAAATAATTTTTTTTTTCTATATTGCTTGTTATAGAATTTACAACAGAGGCATTTGATTTAGGTATTGAATCTTATACTATACGTGTTGAAGTAATTTGCGATTTGAAAGTTGAATTGAATAAAAATTAAGTGAATTATTCTACATAAATTACGAAAATGAATTGAAATATAATACAATTATTTAACACAGTTGATTTGCTAAATAATTCAATATAAAATTTACTAACATATATGCAATAACTTAATGTGAATTATATTTTTAAAATATATGCAATACTTAATATGAATTATTTTTTAATGCTAACACATATACTGCACATTGCATACGTGTTAGTTGCAATTATTGCGTATGTGTTATTAAATTTTATATAGAATTATTTGGCTTATCCACTGTGTTAAATAAATATATTATATGCTAATTTATTTTCATAACTTATGTACAGTAATTCAATTAATTTTTATTCAATTCATATTGTAAAACGTGAATTACTTCGTAAATTCTATAATAAATAGACTCAAAAATATCTATAAAACATATGCAAAACAGATTTAAATTATTTAATAATTAAATTATTATATATTTAATATTAAAGTTATTAATTATTAATTTAAATTATTTAAATAATTTAATGTAAAACAGATTTAAATTATTTAATTTAAATATTACTGTACAAACATTTAAATTAACAGTACTGAAATATTTGAACAAAACAATTTTTAATATCAAAAACGAAAATAATATGAATAATTTTTTTACATAAATATTCGATTGTTTTTAGATGAATCAAAACAAATGAGCAAAAATAGTTTATTATTAAACTTTAAATTTACTACTAAATATATTTTCTTTTAATTTTTAAATACAATAAACACATTAAAAATTTTTCGACTGCAAAACAACAGAAAAAAAATTATTTATCAAGAAATGTTTAAACATGACCACAGAATTAAATTTGAAAACACACTATAATATATATATATATATATTTCGAAATTAAAACAAAACATAACATAACTGAGAATTACAATACAAACAGAATTTTAAAACACAAATTTATGTATGTTTGGTTTTACGTATTAAATAGATAATTACAATTATTATTATTGTTTTTCAGAAAAATATATCACACGACAAATAAAAAAAAAAAAATTAATTAAGTTTAGTTTAAAAAATCGAGAAAAATATGGTAATCAAATGTTTATGCATTATATTATTTGTTTTACAATTATTTTGTAATTTAAATTTTTAGCTATTTAAACTTCGAAATATTTTATTACCTATCTGTAGTTGTTTTAGGAATCAATGTATTAGTAAGAAATCACAAAATAAAAAAAAATATTTCATTCAATATTTTGGAATTGGGGCTTGAGTGACCGAGTGGCTAGCGCTCTGGCGCTCGGTACCGCAGGTTTCAGTTCGAGTTCCGGCGGTGCCATGGATGCTTGTAGTGGTTCGGAATCCACTTTAAACCGTAGGTCCCTATTCTAATAGGATCGTAGAGTATTGCGGGGGCATTGTTACTCCGCGTCCGTGGCTTATCTTCAAGTTACACGCGCCCCCTGGGTAATGCAAAGTGAGTAACGTCTGTGCAGCGCTTGCCTGAAGGCATCCAAGACCAAGCTGTCTAAGTGTTTGTCAGCTGCATTAGAAAAAAAAATATATATTATGGAATTTATTACTACCTACCAGATATGATCATGTAATGTCCGACTACAGAATTATTAATTTTGGTAAATTTTAAAAGAAAACAAAAATTGCATCAGAGAAAATTGTAAATAAATCAATTATAGATTTTCAAGAACATTTGTTGTTGTTGTTATTATCTCTCTCATAGAAGTAGGGGTAGCTTCTGCTGTGATGGAGCACCCATAGGTAGAAGTCCGCCTTGGCTCCGCGTCGCTGAAGAAGAAGTGCAGTGCCTTCCAGGAGGATTTTAAGGGGGAACAATCCCGCATTTGCGTCTTGTATGGGGGAAAACCCGGAAATTCCCACCAGGGAAGAAGCGAAGAAAGAGGCTGAGCATCCCAAATTTCATCGTGTCTCTTCGTTTTTTGAAACAGTATCTACAACAAAGCCGCTAGTGGATTGAACCTCAGCCCTAATGCTCACCAGCAGCGTACGTCGTCCCTGTACCACGAGTCGGGATCATTCAAATATTTTCATATTATGTAATAAATTTTAATGAGTGAAAGTATCTACTTTTTCAGCTATGAAAATTTAAAATTTTATTTTATTGCTAATTAGATATAAAAAAAATTATAGTTTTATTTAATAGAAAATAAATTCATGATATGTTGTCGTGAGTTCCCGTTATTCTCGAATCAAAAAATTATAAATAAAAAAAAAAATTGGACCTGTTTATATTTCAGTTATAACATTATGATCGCAAACGCATGTATTTAATTTTTAAATTATTTGCTTTTTGTATTTTATTTTAAGGAAATTTGGATGAAAGGAATCAATTTTTAGAATAATACTTTAAAAGTCTACGATCATTAACAAAACTAAATATTAAATAAGAATTTGATTATTCATGATTAATTTATCAATAATCTTGAAAAAACTTTTTAAGATTCTTAGCTAAGCAACAGAAAAAAATTGGCGAATGCAGAAGAGGAAAAAAATTGTCTTTTTATGTGTTATAATTTTAAATTAACATTCTGGCTCTGGGGACTACAGGTTTCGGGTTCGAGTTCCGTGGTGCCATAAATGTTTGTAATGCTTCAGAATCCATTTACATTCACCAGTCTAATATGACTGTAGAGCGTTGGGCGTATGTCCGGCAACCCTACCTCGTAAAAAGAAAACATCTCCTGTCTCGAAATCTGCCAGTTGGCAGATAGCTTTGGCCAAGCCATGGGGACGTTGCGTCATTGATGATGATGATAGTTTTTAAATTATAAATAAAACCCCAATCACAAACCTATAAATTTATATGTAGAGAGAAGATACACCAAGGTCTACTGTAAGATATCAAATCCTGATATTGCTGAAAGATATGATTGCCTAAAAATTTAATTATAATATATAGATTGCAGTATATTGCACTCTATTGCAGAAAGTCCTTTATAAATAATTTCATTCATTTTTTAAGTTTATCTGGCGCCATCTATTGGTAGAATCAACATTATTGGTAAATCTAAAAAAAAACTAAAATGAATTAATTTTATTTAATTAATGAATTAATATTTGAAAAAACTGCATTAACATCCAGTGTCATCCACTACAAGTTCAAAAAAATGTATTCGAACTTGAGTGGATGAATAGAAAGTGTTTTATGAACGATTGAAAATTTGAACAAGATATATATAGGGAGAGTGTGAGCTAATAGAAGGAATTGAACAACAACAACAAAAATGAATTAAAAAAAATTATGTTAAAAGACATTGCAATTGTTCTTGTTTTCAAAAGTTACGTCGACTTCCGCATACTTTCTTTACTATTTCATGAAAGCTGCATTCAAAATTGACTACACAGCACTACACAGTTTGGCAAGCAAGTGCCAAACTAATTCTCTTAACCTTTTCATTCCGACATAATAGTAGAGCCACCTACAATAACACAACACATACTTACAAGAAATCCCCAATGTAACAAATCCTTTTTTACCATGACCCGCTGAACATCAAATTAAACTTCTCACATTTCCTCTTCTGCGTTGGCCCAAAGAAAAAAAGAAGAAGAAAAGAAGTTAGTTTCGGTCAGATTAAAAGAAGGAATTATTTCTTTGCACTGGAGGAAAAGGGGTGTGTAGCATCACGTCGCGATTAGATATGACCTCTAAAAAGAAAAAAGAAAGGTCAAAGGTAAATTTCTGGTGTACCTGACATTTCGAATTATGTGTATTTATTTGTGTACCTCTCTCTTGCTTGTGGGTTTTTTTTTTTTTTTTTTTTTTTGTCTTTTTCTAAATGCAATTTTCAGGAAAAGTGCCAGATGATGAAGATATCTATCAAATTTTGAAGCTGCTCTATTATGGAAGTGTCAAAAGAATCAGCATTGGTTGATTCATATGCTTGTGAAGGCTGCCTGTGAAAATTTTGGGTTTTTTGGAACGATTTTCGTTATAACGTTTTTGAAATGGGGGGGGAAGACAGAAAGCCATATTGAACAGAAAACAGTCTTGAAATATACAGGTGAAAAAATTACAAAACATATCGAAATCATACTACTGTGCCCAAAAAGTAAAGCCAATTTGCAATTTAAATTTCCCAGGAATATGGATTTTCAATTTTTTTTTCTTTTTTTTAGGTTGTTGGCACTGTCCTCGACATCTGAGTGAAATTTGACGTCAAAATATTCATTAGTGTTTGAGTTACGCTTGGCTTTGTGAGAAAACTGATTCCGGCGATTTTTGATATGTCTGAATTCATTGAGCAAAGAACTTGCATTCAATTATGTTGCAGAAGGCATTCGGTGAGCATTCCTATATCGGAAAGAAATGTTGACAAGTGGTAAAAACAATTCTTTCTTCTCCTTCTTGAGAAGAAAGAAATGTTTATACCACTTATTTTTTCTTTTCAAGACATTTCTTCTTCTCAAGAATTTCTTTCGTTCTGCTCAAAGAAGGCAGAGAACGCACTGAAGACGAAGAGCCCTCTGGGCCACCATCAACCTCAACCGACGAAGCCCACGCCCAAAAAATTAAAATTTGGTGCTTGCTAACAGTCGATTTACAATTAGAGACCTTGCTGATGATATTGGAATTTCAAAAGGATCGGTCAATTCCATTTTAAAACATGTTTTGGGCCTCAAACGCGTCAAATCTCGATTGGTACCGAAAGCACTGAATCTTTTGGAAAAACATCGTCACGTTAAAGTGTGTGAAACAATGCTTTTTGACTATCAGGACAAGTTGAAATGCATCATAACTGGAGATGAGACTTGAATTTATGCTTACGACCCGGAAACAACCGATCAATCGAGCGAATATCGTGACAAAGGGGAAGCAAGACCGAAAAGAGCACGTAAGAGACCGAAAAGAACCAAAGTCGCTCAAAAAGCTAGGTCATGTTGACTGTTTTCTTCGATTAAGGTGGCGTGGTGCATTATGAATTCCTTCCGCCTGGCCAAACTGTCAACAAGGAATATTATTTGAGTGTTGTGCGCCGTTTGCGTGAAGCTATTCGCAAAAAGTGACCACAATTACGGCAAGACAACTCTTGGTTTTTGCATCACGATAATGCGCCAGCTCACAATGCATTGATTCTTCGTGTCTTTTTCCGCCAAAAATGAAACCTATATCGTTACACAACCACCATATTCACCTGATTTAGCACCGTTCGACTGCTGGATATTCCCTAAACTCAAAAGACCACTCCGAGGACACCGTTTTGGTCTTTGGTTTGAATCGGCGCGAGCTTTGAAGGCCATTCCGGCAAATGACTTTTTAGCATGCATTGAGGATTGGAAAAAATGTTGGCATAAGTGCACTGTGTCCGGAGGGGATTACTTTGTAGGCGATGTAAATAAATTTGGAAGAATAAATAAAGAGTTTTTGAAAAAAATAAAAATTAGCCTTACTTTTTAGGCACAGTAGTACGTCTGAGAACTCACTATTTTAATGCATAAAAATAATACAAGATTTTGGTATAAATATCATATTTTCTAATAATGCAAGCTTTTTGTATCAATAGTATATTTTCTAACAATGCAGGTTTTTTGTATTAATAGCATATATTTTAACAACGCAAGCGTTTTGTATTAATAGCATATTTTGTAACAATACAAGCTTTTTGTATTAATAGTATATTTTCTAGCAATACAAATTGTATTTCTTTTTTATTATCTTAGCCTCAAACAATATATAATTTATGTTATAAAAATTCTTATCACACTCCTATCTACAAATTCTTTAGAATTTGTAAATAATCAAACATTGTAAATAATAAAACTAACAGTAAAGCAATAGTCAAACATTATCCCTGTAAATCAGTATGAGTTCCCGTGAAAAAATATTCAAACACTATTTCTGTAAAGAAGTCAAATAGTATCACTGTAAAGCAGTATGGATTCTTGTTAAAAAAATAATATCGCTACATTATAATATAATATACAGAATAATATCGTTACAGATCAATCGGATCGGATCTATATATCGCTACAGTATCGTAACGATGTTATTCTGTATATTATATGAATATCGCTACAGTATCATATAATATCCAGAATAATATCGTTACAGTACAGATCGTTACAGTGTATATAAGTACAGAATAGTATCGTTACAGTGTATATAAGTACAGAATAGTATCGTTACAGTGTATATAAGTACAGAATAATATCGTTACAGAATCGCTGTGAAGCGGAGTGTATTCCTGTAAAAAAGAGTAAATATTAAGAAATAATCCAACAGCATCCCTACAAATCAATATGAATTCCTATAAAGTTGAAATCAAACAGTATACCTGTAAAACTTTATTTCTTATCCTCATTGGACTAATTGTGCCAGCCGAAATCGGGAGCGAATACTTCATGGCAGTAGGTTTGGGGTTCGTATCCCTTTTCTCGAAGGCAACGAAGTGTCTTTTCGGTCAGTTACGGATAGTTTTTTTTTTTTTTTTTTTTTTTTTTTGACGCTAGTAAAAAAAACCTGGACGTGAGCCATGAACTTGTATTCGTAAACTATCTTTACAATAATACACGTATTCGAATTACAATAGTAAAAATTTATAAAACGATTTGGAAAGTAAGAGGTTAAAAAAAGAAAATCAGTTGCAAAGCTTCACTGATTATTTACCAAATTGACACTAGCAGGTTCAAAAATGTTTTCTTAAACAATAATTTCGATGTTATTCTTAAAAAAAAAAAAAAAAAAAAAGAAGAAGAAGAAATGATGATAAAAAAATAAAAAAAACCATAAAGAAATAAAAACGATTATCTGATATCTAAAAACGCGAGGCCATACATTCATGCGAGAAATCCATCACGTAATTAATAGCGCCCCCTGCTGATATTTTCCGGAGTTTAAATCCGGTTTATTATTATTGTTCTTTTTCTTGCTTCTTTACGTCCGCATAGAATCTTTCTTTTTTGTATTTTACTCGCATATTTCACGTCCATTGCGAGCTTTAACGAGCTTTGGCGTGGGGAGGGAAGGGGGTGGGGAGATAACTCCACCGTAAATCACAAAGGTAGAAATATATCACTGCACTAAGTAATAAAGGTAAAACCTCTGCGTAAGGTAAAATAAAGTCGTAATAAAAAGAAGTTCTCTTTTCGAAAGTTTTTTGTTCGGCTGCGGAAAAGAAAAAAACGACACAGACGACTATAAACTCACAAAAGGAATTGAAATATGTTCGAAAAAACTGTTCTTTGTTTGTTTGTTTATTTATTTATTTATTTATTCGGACATTCAAGTATTCTTTTTTCGTTACACTATTACGATTAATATTAGAAACATTCGTGTAATTTTTTTGTTTTTTCGATTTCATTCTTCTTTCCCCCCTCCCTTGAGAAGAATATGGAGTCTTGTGGGGTCATAAAGTCGGTAAAAATAAAATGAGGTCGTAAAAAATCGTTTGCTCTTGGCGTTCGACTCTCATAAATACATCACATGTGTCACCTCCACTAAATCTGTCGTCTGCCTCCTAGCCGCAGGTAGAATAGAATGAGAAGACAATATATATATATATATATATAAAATGTATATATTCCATAAGTTCGAATGGCAGCGGTCACCTACCGCCCTCTGTCGATTAAAAAGAAAACTAATAAAAAGCACCGGAAGATTTTCAGTGAACTGCACAGTAAAAATTGGATACATTATTTAGAAGAGAAACAAGTAATATTAAAAAAAAATTGTAATATTAATAATTCCTACTTTCTTTTCACTATATTGCAACATCGGAAATATCGAAAATACTTCTGCTATGTAAACATTCTATTTGAGCATTATAATAAGAAATTTTTTTTACCCATGAAATTTCAGATAAATGTTTTGAATATTATCTAGAATTAAAAATAAAACGGATGTAATTAAAGGGGTTTTTTTTTATTATTATTTCCAATGGCAGATTATGAACAGTTACAGCAAAAAAAGAACAACGAAAAAGAAAAAAAAACAT
This sequence comes from Caerostris darwini, assembly GCA_021605075.1. Lineage (NCBI taxonomy): Eukaryota > Metazoa > Arthropoda > Arachnida > Araneae > Araneidae > Caerostris > Caerostris darwini. Next base: position 370,836 of record BPLQ01008976.1, read on the forward strand.
ACAACAACAACAAAATAATACAATAAATACAACAAAACATGCTGAACCAGAGTTCATTAATCTAACAATAATGCCAAGTTGCAGATCTTTTAGCCACTAAAAAGTGTTACCAGGTGCACCATGGTGAGGTAGATCTTCTGCGCAATTAAAGTTAAAGACTATATAAACTTTTTGTGTAATTTTCTTATTTTAATTTCTTTTGACTAATACCGATGTACAGTAATTTCGAAAATAGGTTTCATAATATTTGTTAGCAGCGGATTTTTTAATGTTTTCTCCGATGTAAAAACGGTTGGTGTTTAAAAATAATTTATAAATTTATTAATATTTAAGTTCAAATGTAAATCCAACATAAGAATAAAAAATTAAAAAGAATATTTTAAACATTTCAGAAATTCATTCTATTATTATTTTATATAATAGAAAAAAAATTTCATTTGAAGGAAAACAAGTAATATAAAAAAAAATAATTTAAATGTCAATTCCTACTTTTTTTTCACTCTATTGCAGAAAGTCCTTTATAAATAATTTTCATTCATTTTTTTAAGTTAGAAAAAATTCTATCACACATACACACTTTCCATCTCTCTCACTAATTTATTCATATGTTTCATTTTCCATTTTGTTCGCTCTTTGACTCGACTAGAACCCAGAATGAAAAACAATTTTTTTTCCAGCGATTTACACGCTTCGCCACTGACGATATTTATTCCTAAATAAAACTGCATTAGCATCAAGTATCATCCACTACAAGTTTGAAAAAATGTATTTGAACTTGGGGGGATGAATAAAAAGTATTTTATGAACGATTGAAAATTTGACATATAAATACAGATAGATAAAGAAATATAAATATATATAAGATATATAAGTATATATATAGACAGAGTGTGAACTAATAGTAGGAATTGAAAAAAATACATGCATAAACTTAAAATGTATTAGAAAATTCATTTATTAGAAAAAAATATTCATTCATAATGAAAATTCATTTAATATTAATTTATTCATGTATTAGAAAATTCATAAAATTTTTAAACATCATAAATACTACTTCTTATTTACAAAATCTGATTTTAAAATTTCTTTTATTAATTTTATTTACAAAATTCTGTTTTTAATAGTTAAAGAGAAAGTAATTTATCAACATGTTTATTAAAAACCACAAGAATTACAAAGAACAAACAATTTTATATATATATATATATATATATAATTCTTCCATTACGATCTTTCTAATTCTAATTCTTTATTTAGAATTATTTATAAAATTCTATTCTTAATAGTAAAAAAGAATGAAAGTAATTTATCAACATCACATTTATTAAAAACCACAAGAATTACAAAGAACAAATTCAATTATTTTTATATATAATTGTTCCATTACGATCTTTCTAAAAACTTTTGTTGCAAAAGAATTTTTTTAAATTAGCGTTAAATGATAATTACTTTAAAAACTTAGTTATCACGACTATGCATTAAACAATAACAACGTTGAAAATAATAACAATAATAAAGATTTGGTACTTACGTATTAACGGTACCTTGGCGACAATTGCGCCAATAAAGAGCACACGCGCCAACCGCAGCTACAGATTTGACGGTTTTTAAGTGGCACCAATCTATTCTATTGGTTTGGTAACCTTAGTAGCTGTTAGATTGGCGACACTTAAAAACCGCCAAGTCTGTCGCCAAGGTACCGTTAATACGTAAGTACCAAAGATTTAAATTAATGTTTTACTGCATTAAAACATTAATTTAAATCTTCATTATTGTTGTTATTTTCGAAAGTCGGGTATTTTGATCTCAAGAGCGGCAGAGATTCAGGGTGCATGACGGGAAGGCCTGCTGCACTGAAATTATATGGTGCCACCCTAATTTTAAACGAACACATTGAAAGGGGGTGTCTAGAGCAGGGATGGGCAAACCTTTTCTGTAGCGGGTCAAAAATCGAAAGAAAAAAAAAGTTTGGCGGGCCAAGATAAATTTTTCTAAAATTTTAAGAACAATATACAAGTAACTACTTGTATATTGTTGTGTATATATATATATATATATATATATATGTAAATTGTATTTGTTCTTCTTTGTAATTCTTCTGGTTTTTAATAAATGTGATGTTGATAAATTACTTTCATTCTTTTTTACTATTAAGAATAGAATTTTATAAATAATTCTAAAAAAAAAATTTTTTTGAATCAGATTTTGTAAACAAGAAGCAGTATTTATGATGATTAAAAATTTTATGAATTTTCTATGAAGTTTACGTTTTAAGTTTATGAATGGGGTTTTTTTCAATTCCTACTATTAGTTCACTCTCTCCCTATATATATATTTATATCTTGTTCAAATTTGTAATCGTTCATAAAATACTTTTTATTCATCCACTTAAGTTCAAATACATTTTTTTCAAATTTGTAGTGGATTATACTACAATTTAAATATGTTAATGACATGAATGAAATACCGATTTCATTTTTAAAAGTTCCTTATATTGAGGTTCGAAGTGAGATGGACTGATTCTAAGGAACGAGGCTAAATGCTCATCTGTCAGTCTACTTCTGAAATAACAACTGTAAAAAAATATTTCTAGGTCCAATCATCATTAAAAGCACGGCACTCTTAAACAACTTTACGTTTTTAGTTGCCATTTTGGGGTTGAAATGTTTTACGAATAACCCAAACAAGCATTAGCTACGCTATAATTTTAATAATTTCATCAATATTCACAATCATGCTATATGTCCTCAATCTTTCCATACGCAATCAATAATATTAGAATTCGCGCCAAAAGAAAAAGCCGCTGGCCGGAGCTTAAAATGCACAGTCTGCCACCTGTGAGGCCTAATTCACCTATATTGGATTCTCATATGTCTGCTCCCCGAGAAAGAGATAATTGTTGTTGGCGGCAATCTACAGCTATAACTAACAAAGAAGTTCCATTTCTAACACTTTACCGATTGAAAGCTGTCTGTGCTTGCTATTTCCGTCGATTTTTGTTTTGTAGAACAAAAATAGAGAAAGTAAAAAGATCATCAGTCCTTAGGAAAAAAGGAAGAAAAAAAAATAATATTTAATCAAAATAGAAAAGGAGATGGATACATAATATATAAATATATATTTTTTTTAATTTGCCTCGGACCGGCAAATGAAAATTCTATTCGCGGGGCGGATAGAACTTTCCGGCGGGCCGTAGTTTGCCCATCCCTGGTCTAGAGTGTTCAATACTTTCCTGCCTCCAAATTTAATAGTAAGATATACCGGCTTACAGATTTATCATTCTCGACATCTTTATAATGTAAATCTAATTTATTAAGAAATAATATTTTATTATCTTGCTTAATATTATTCATATATAATTTACCTATATTTATCTTTCTTAATATAAATATTCAAATTAATTGTAATTAAGAAATAAAAACAAAACTTTCGATTACTTAAATTATCAGTGAGATCATTATTCTTATTTATAATTATACTGCCCATCGATAAATTATCAATAAGATTTTTTTTTAATTAATTCTTTTTAAAGTTAACCAACAACATGTTTTAAAAACAAAACATTCGATTACGAAGCTCACCATAAAAAAAAATGACAGTAAAAATAAAATTTATAATTTATAAAAATGATAAAAACGTACTTTATGCAAATTTTTGCAGAAACGATAGCTGCCACGCTTTTTGTATAGAAAAGAACAGGTATATATGAGTGAGAGAAAAAAAAATGCAAATATCAGACTTTTGTAATTACGCGTGTAACTTTTGTTGATTTACAACTGTTGTTAGCAGATTCATTGACAATAGTCAGTGGCGTCCCGCAATGCTTTTGCCAGATTCGTTAAGGTGGCGGTCGGTCGGATGGTTGGAAATTGGGTTGTCCCAGGCTGATGCTGCTAGGCGTCTTAATGTATCTCTCAGTGTGGTCCACCGTCTCCGGAATCAATAGCAAACGGAAGCTTCTGTGTCTAGAAGACATGTTCCAGGTCGACCAAGAGCTACAACACCTGCAGAAGATAGTTTTATAACTCCTTCGGCCCGAAAGAGAAGAAGATTTTCTGCATTGAAACTTGTTGCAGACCATTCTGTAGCATTACCTAAGCTTCGATCTATCATCTGAGCTTCGAAAAACATGTTATTTCTTAACTTTTGGAGGGCAGTATAATTATAAATAAGAATAAGGATTTCACTGATAATCACCATTATGTAGTTGTTGAAGAATATTCGCTAGTACGGTGCGAAGGCATCTTCACAATTCAGGTCTCTATGCAAGGTGTCCAGTTGTGCGTGTCCCTCTTAACGGACGGCAAACAAGGGCCCGCTTATCTTGGGCAAGAGAACACGTTTCCTGGACCAGACAGCGATGGGCTCCTGTACTCTTTACAGACGAGTCCAGATACACACTGGAGAGCGTTTCAGGACGTCTGCTGATCTGGAGGAAACAAAGCACCAGATACCATCAATCTAACACTGTTGAAAGACACGTTTACCGAGGTGGTGGAATAATGGTTTGGGCAGGGATCTCACTCGGTTGTCACACTGACCTGCATGTGTTCCAGGGAGGAACTGTGACTTGTTTGAGATATCGGGATCAGATCCTTGATCCATATGTCCACCCATATGCCGGCGCAATTGGTAATTTTTCCATTCTGATGGATGATAACGCACGACCTCAGCGAGCTGTAGTTGTTGAGGAATATCTTGAGGGTCTTGTTTTCTAGCGAATGGAAGGGCCAGCTCGATTTCCAGACCTGAACCCGATAGAGCATCTTTGGAACTATCTTGGTAGATAGGTTGCTGCTTTAAGTCCTCCTCTAGAGTCTTTAGGAGAGCTGGAACAAAGCTTACTTCATGTCTGGTCTTCGCTTCCCATTTCGGTAACCGACAACTTAATTAACAGCATGTAAAGTCGATGCCGCCAATGCATTCATGCTAGGTGTTGTCGTCAATAGCACTGACACCACTCATACATGTTTTCTTTCACAAGCGGACTGTATCACACTCACACACTTACACAATAAGTTATCACAATGCAAACGTAACAACACTTTATTTACATTACAGTCACAGCCACTCGTAGCCGTGATGTTCTCTCTTGCCTCTCTGGCGTTACACTGAAGACTCACACTTATGCGCTCGCAGGCGCATGCGTACACACACTCTATTTTCGCCGCTAGGGGTATACTTGCGCGTTGGCGCGAACATACCGCCCGGCGTTGACATGTTCACATTCAACTCTTTAAGAATTCAAATTTTCACAAAATTCTCAAATTATTCACTTATACACTGATCACACAAAAAAATACACCATAATAAAAATACATTTTCCTAAAAATATTCACATAATAAGCAGATCATAAAAAATACACAATAAAAAAAATACATTTTCCTAAAAATATTCACACAATAAGCAGATAACAAACAAAATACACAATAAAAATTAATTTTCCTCATTAACACTAGGCAAAGGTACGATATTAACTACTGGCCTTTTATATGTGCCATTTTTATCTTTTAAAGTAACCACTCTTGTTACTTTATCTTCACCTGGATGAATTTTGATAATTCTGGCCTTTCCATTTTAAAGGACAATAATTATCAGGATTTTTAATTAACACCAAATCACCTTCTTTTATATCTGCTTTACCCTTAGACCATTTAGGTCTATTTAACAGCTTATTTAAATACTCCGATGACCACTTTTTCCAAAGATGTTGAGTCATTTTTTGAACCAATTGCCAACGGCTCAATCGATTCATTGGAGTTTCATTAAAATTAGGTTCAGGCAATGTAACTAAAGATGAACCAATTAAAAAATGCGCAGGAGTTAATGCTTCCACATCATTTGGATCACTTGAAAGTGGACAAAGAGGTCTAGAATTAAGAACTGCCTCAATTTGAACAATAAGAGTTAAAAACTCTTCATAGCTTAAAATTGTTTTCCTACAATACGTTTCAAATGGTATTTAAGAGATTTGACACTAGATTCCCATAGTCCTCAAAGTGTGGAGTAGCAGGGGATTAAAGAACCACTTAATACCTTCATTAGCCATATAATTCTCAATTTCTTCTGCACTCTTAAACTTAAATAAAGATTTGAGAAACACTTTTAATTCTCTATTGGCACCTTTAAACATGTTTGCACAAAATATTAAATATATGGTTTAAAGTTTTTTCCACTTACTTCTTTCACAAAGCTTTTCTCTTGACTTATGTTATCCACAGGTTTGAGCCACTCTCCGGCTCTGCTAGGATCAAAATGTTGTCGTCAATAGCACTGACACCACTCATACATGTTTTCTTTCACAAGCGGACTGTATCACACTCACACACTTACACAATAAGTTATCACAATGCAAACGTAACAACACTTTATTTACATTACAGTCACAGCCACTCGTAGCCGTGATGTTCTCTCTTGCCTCTCTGGCGTTACACTGAAGACTCACACTTATGCGCTCGCAGGCGCATGCGTACACACACTCTATTTTCGCCGCTAGGGGTATACTTGCGCGTTGGCGCGAACACTAGGGAAGGGCATATCCCTTATTAAAAATTATTTTTGTTATGTTTCTATGACATTTTACGATATAAAACTGCGATTATTATTTTTTCCAAGAATGGACTTTTTCCAGCATAGCATTTTTTTTTTTTTTTTTTTTTGGTGTAAATCATTTTTGCATTTTTCTTATGTAAACTTCTATGTTGCAGTCAATGCATAACTGTTTTGTGCACATGCCAACCCAAATTTGGTGTTTCTACATTCATTCATTTGCAAATTAGGCGCAAAAAACCGGTTGTACCTTAACTTTTGGAGAGCAGTATATTCACATACATTATGTATGCTAAAAAGACATCGGCAGGGATGGCCTTCAAAGTACGCAGCGATTCACGTTGAATCTCTTCAATCGACTCAAAACGGTGTCCAGGGAGCGGTTTTTTGAGTTTAGGGAATATCCAAAAGTCGCACGGTGTGTATACGGTGGTTGTGGAACAATATGGGCTTCATTTTTGGCGAAAAAGTTACGAAGAATCAATGCAGTGTGAGCTGGTGCATTCAGTGTTTTCGGTACTAATCAAGATTTGACGTGTTTGAGGCCAAAAATGGAATTGACTGATCCTTTTGAAATTCCAACATCAGCAGCAAATCGGCGGTTTGCAAGCACCAAATCTTTAATTTTTTGGACGTGAGCTTCGTCGGTTGAGGTGGATGGTCAACCAGAGGGCTCTCCGTCTTCAACACGCTCTCTGTCTTCTTTGAACTGTTTATACCACTTGTAAACATTTATTTCCGATATAGGAATGCTCACCGAATGCCTTCTGCAACGTTTTATACGTTTCCGCAAACAAAATGTAATGCAAGTTCTTTGCTCAGATCTCATTCAGACATTTTAAAAATCGCCGGAATCAGTTTTAGCGTCTCACAAAGCCAAGCGTAACTCAAACACTAATGAGTATTCTAACGTCAAATTTCATGCAGATCTCAAGAACAGTGCCAGCAACCTAAAAAAGAAAAAAAAATGAAATTCCATAAGCCCCGTTAATTTTAAATTGAAAAAATGGTCTTAATTTTGAATACAGTTACAGTACCTCTTTTTGGATACAGTAGTATCTTAGATTTTGTCAAGAATTCTGAATTCCGCATTCCATCTTTTTTCTCCAATTCAACAAAGTTCTAAAAAGTACGTTTGACTATATGTCAAACGTACTGACAATACGTACTATACACTACTTAAAAAGTAAAACATTTAAATTTATTGTGGTTAATGACGTCAAAAGAGATCATTAAGATTTTTTTGTTACTCTGTATACCTAAAATTTTCAATAGTTTTAAATTGCAGCTGTCTTCTTTGGAAATTAATCCATTTTCCGCCAATTGAGTTTTCAAAGTTATTTTCAATTATTCTTTTTCTGTTTCTTTGAGAACACTAACACTAGAAAAGAAAACGCTTCATAGAACATATCATATTACATAACAAGTATTACCGAGGATATTGACTCCTTCACAATATAACATTTAACGCGATGTATAAGCGATTTAACGCGAATAGAAGAAAGCAAAATTTATTAATTTTGCCTTTATTTGGATACTGAATTCGGCAAAAAGCATATTCAGTGTCAGAACAAAATGCAATCCTGTAGGCACGAAATTTCAAAAGTCTTAATAAGTCAGGATTTGATTTTAGACCAGATAAAGACACTCATTCAGGGATTAAGCATTTTTAGTTCTTGGGGAGTCATCGTAAACTATCATAACATTTGTTACTGTGTTATCCCATACTGACTCATCGATTGACTCTTTTCTTACAGTGGCTTTGGTCCACCCTGGGACTATAGTGCCAAGTAGTTAGTTAGAAATACATTTAAAGATTTTATAAACTATTTCCGCTTCTTCAACGCAAATTACAATGATACAAAAGGAAATTTTTTTTTTTTTTTTTTTTTACTACCGCTTTATTAGTCAAAAGTTATGTCCTTCTAACAAATTCAAATGTTTTATGTCTCTAGCGAGAGCCACTTACCATCGGGACGTCAGAACATGTGTTGATCAAAACAAGCTTCATCATTTTAATGTATCATCTAACAGCATCTACTATATTGAGTGCAATTTTTAAACGAAACATGTTTTTGCCAATAAATAACGTAAATACGTATATAAAATTTTTTACTTAGATAGGGATGCTGCGTCCAGGTAACCACCTCTGTAGAATATCTTCTAGTCTGCAATAAGATACGTGTTTCTTATACCACTTGGTAAACAGCAACATCTAGACCAAGTACAAGAACCCATGTGGCCTCAAGGACGGAGGGAAAGAGGCAGCTTCTGTTGTGATGGAGTACCTGTAGGCAGAAGCCAGACTTGGATCCGGGACGCTAATTTTTTACAAAGAAGTAGGGTTGTCATCCCTACGCCCAACGCTCTACTGTCATGTTAGACCGGGATCTACAGCTTAAGGAGGATTCCTAACCACTACAAAAATCCATAGCATCGCCAGATATACTACTGCCGAATATATATATATATATGTGTGTGTGTGGCGCCTGATGGCCGAGTGACTAGCGCTGATTGCCACAGGTTTCGGGTTCGAGTCTCGGGGTGCCATGGATATTTTAGTGGTTCGTAGTCCCTTTTAAACGCCGGGACTTGAATCCAAAACCTGTGGCACCGAGCGCTAGTCACTCGGCCATTAGACCCATAATAAGATAACTATTGAATAAAATATTTTTCTAATAATTAAAGAGGGACTCTATTTTACAGATAAATAACCAGGAGTTGATCTATCACTCCGTTGATACGATAATTAAAAAGATTCTTAGATACTACTTTTTTGAGGATGTTGCCGCTAGAAAAGGTCACAAACCCTAGTATGATCATATTCATGATAACCCTGAGCGGCCTAAAGAAAAATCGGTGGCATTGCTATGTCTTTTCTCTGATCACGATTGTCTCCGCAAGCACCTTCACAGAACTAAACTGACTCCTGACCCTCTCTGTCTCCTGTGTGATAACCAGGAAGGAGTGGGTATGCCTCACCTTGCTTCCTGTTCTGCATGTTTCTTTATGGAAGCGTCATTGGATTGTCAGACTTACTATAAGTTGATGGAGGAACTGATGTCTTTTGTTTCTGTCTTGTTCTTTGTGTGCATATTTTGTTATATCTGTTGTTCTGTAAACTTGCCATTGGAAATAAAATTAAATGTTTACTTTTTTTTTATTGAACTAAAATTGGATCGAGTTTATTTCAACTTTTAATAAAATCTAAAAGTATTTCGAAAAAATTACTTATTATATTTTTTCATATAAAATGACGGGAGCCTGATGGCTGAGTGACTAGCGCTCGGTGCCACAGGTTTCGGGTTAAAGTCCCGGCGGTGCCATGGATGTTTGTAGTGGTTCGGAATCCACTTTAAACCGTAGGTCCCGGACTAATATGGCTGTAGAGCGATGGGCAGACAAACCTACCCCGTAAAAAGAATCATCTACATTCTAGAAATCTGCCAGCAGGCAGACGGCCTTGGCCCACCATGGAACTGTTGCGCCACTGATGATGATGTTAAAATGATGGGGCAGTCTATACCAAATTTGATCAAAATGTAAGATGGAGAGGTAAAATTTCCATTAAATTTTTTTTTATTTATTTATATGAATGGATAGACAGGTCAACGTATACCTATACCTATATCAATGTATACCTATATAACGAAAGATATTTGTGTTTATATCTTTATAAATTAAAAAAAATAATTCACTTATTTTTTAAATCGTTTTTCTTTTTTAAACCTATTGATTTTTTTTCCTCTGATATGTAACCAAAAAAAAATTAGAAAAATATTCTTATGAGACCATATTAAAATAAATAAATAATTTATAAAGCAAAATTCCACGGACAATATGGAAGTAAGTATTTTGTTCTCATTTATAATTTATATAATATATAGCTTTTTGCCCGTGTAAAATGTTTTTTTTTTTTTTTTTTTTTTAATTTTATTATTTTGGATAATTTTTTATTGGATTTTTAACATTATTTATATTTATTTTTGTTAATTTCAAATTCTATTTAAATAAATCTTTTGATAATATTTTTTTATTATATATTTTGGGATCCAGTTAATCAAATATTTCTTTACTGCCACTAGTCATGTATCATTGGTGTTCAGCCAAAAAATATATATATATTTATATACGAAATTATGCTTTTTTTTTCTTGAATTAGTAAACTGTTAGTTACTGTAATAAAATTTTATACGGATATTAATTTGATGTTCATAGATATCAATATTTTTTAGGAATAAAAAAATTGATTGCTATGGGGAAATATAGGGTGATTATAATTAAAATCCCACTTTCAAAATGCTGTAAAAAAAGAACTACCCTTGACAATGAGTTCAAATTTGAACTGAAGATACTTGAAAAAGGGAGAAACGGTATATCAAAAAAAAAAAATTCCACCAATTCTTCTCATCTAATTTGGTATAACCTTGCCGTGGTGGATGGGCTTTCCACTAATAGTGTCACAACTGTTGAATGACTTGAAAGGAATTTCTTCCGTCAGAAAACAGAAACAATCAAACACATTGAACATTACAGTTGGTTTAATATGCAACTCATGTCAAATACTTTGTAATTTCGATTCCAAAATATCACTGACAGCCGAATTCACTTTCTTTATGTCGCTTACAGCACCATCTATTAATACACTTTGGAACTTTTTTGCTGCCGTACCGTTTCTCCCTTTTTCAAGTATCTTCAGTTCAAATTTGAACTCATTGTGAACAGTGGTTCTTTTTTACAGTATTTTTAAAATGGGACTTTAACAATATACTTACATTACCACCCTGTATAATATACCGAGTCTTTTTCTCAAAAAAAAAAAAAAAAAAAAAAAAAAAAAAAAAAAAAAAAAAATCAAATTCTAATTGTACTACATTTTTTTTATGTTTTTATTCAGTTTAATTTAAAGTAAATATACTACGATATTTGTCGCACACGAAATACGAATACAAAAATTTTCAAAAAAATCTATATTGGTTAAGCTTTTAGGGCAGCTTTTACTGCACGGAATCGTTATCAAAATCTTCAATCAGAATTGGGGGAAAATAACAAGGATGTATTTCCTAACTGTTCTAAATCTGCCACAACTAACGAGATGTCTTTCTTACGAAAGAACGCGCCATTTTTTACGACCGGTAAAAATTCGAACAATCACCGTTTTATTACCAAATGAAGAAGACCTTAATTTAGGAATTGGAGAAAAAAAAAATTCAACTCGGCTGGTACGCCATCATAATGCTCGTGTTGCATTTCAGGAGGAAAAAAAATCAAGTGCATAATTTTTATTTAAAAACCGGAAAAACAAATAAAACATAAAACAAAAATATTTCACTCTCCCATGAAAGGAGTTAACAAGAGATGTGATTCACCCGTTGTACATTTTAAAAAAAGTGAACACTGAAATATTTTAATCAATACTTTCTGATTTATTTCAAGCCAGTAAATCAGGTTCAGAAAATAAAGTTCTGTACAAATTGCTTACTTTGCAGGGCTGTAGACTATGATGTTTTAAACAGGGGATCATGGAATGACAGAAAACCTTTCTATGATCCAATTATCTGCCTCCAACTGACAGAAGACGTTCATGATAACCTATCGCGTGCCTTCTTCTGTCAATACAACGAGTTTTAAAAAATGACTGCTTATGATGTACGTATCACTGTGAGCAAAACGATTATACACAGAGTTAATTGTTAATTCATTTATTTAACCCTTGAGAGAAATTTAAATAAAAATTATTTAAAATTATCCTGGAGAAAACCAGCTTTCTTAATGCCATTTTACCATAATATTTTAGTTTTATTGAAGTAAAAGAAAACGATCATACTACTGTGCCCAGAAAGTAAGACCAAATATTATTATTATTTTTTTCAATAACTCTTTATTCTTCCAAATTGATTTCATCGCTTTCAAAGTAATCCCCTCCGGATACAATGCACTTATTCCAATTTTTTTTCCAATCCTCAATGCATACTAAAAGTTGTTCACGTTGAATCTCTTCAATCGACTCAAAACGGAGTGGTATTTTGAGCGGTACCCCGGAATGGTATTTTGAGTTCAGGGAATAGCCAAAAGTCGCACGGTGTGAATACGATGGTAATGGAACGATATGGGTTTCATTTTTGGCGATAAAGTCATGAAGAATCATTGCAGTGTGAACTGGCGCATTCAGTGTTTTCCGTATGAATCAATTCGGTGACATCATGGAAGGAAAATAAGTGTACTATATTTGGCAATATTCGCGTTTTGAGCTAAATATGATATTGCATTTCCTGTTCGTCGTTCATTTGCATTTTGTATTACCTACTGTTCGTCGTGTTTTACAATGAATTCGATTGATTCTTATTTTTCTAATTTTAAATAAAATTGACTCTTGCCTTTTATTATTTTAATTACTTTTTCGGAAATTTCATGATGAAAAAAGGCATAATTATTAAAATGTAAAACTATTTTCTGTTATTAAAATAACATTTTTTTTTTTATATATTTTTATAAACTCATTCTTTTAAATATTGCATTAAAAACTGTTAATTCTTTTTTCCTTCCTTTTCTATCATGTATGAAAACTGATTCTTTTAATAATTATGAATTTTAACTTGTATTTTGCAATTTTTATTGATTGTGTTATCATAAGTAAATTTGTATATGAATAATGTCAATGTTTTAATTTTTCTCAAGGAAATATTTCTTATATAATGAATTGTAGAATAATTGAAGTATCAAAATAAGTATTCATTATGGCAAAGGATATTATTTGTATGTCCGTGTTCATTTTGTTTACTTTTGCTGATTATATCCCCTCCACATTTATCGTCCATGGAATAAGTATTAAGATAATGAAAATGATTGTTTAAAAGGATATTAATTTTAATTAATTATGTTGAGTGCCCTCTGAAACAATTATATATAAATATGTATGTGTTTGCCAGCTGCATTAGAAAGAAAATATATATATATATATATATCTGTTCCCTATTACATATTATTAATATTAATATTATTATACAGATTTTAAATTATCTAAATAAGATATCTATTTAATATATATCATATTATTATATAATAAGGTACGATTTACGATTGATTTCACAATTCTCTTAACTCTCACATGTGCTTGGTACAAGGGAACGAATAAATTTAAATGAGAAAGAAAGGGTATAACGGAAGCTCGACATTTTTAATTCAAAATATATAAGAATTAAAAAAATATAAGAAGTTAATTAGTTTTATTAAGTTAGTTTTATAATAAAAGCTAAAACAATATTAAAAATATATAGTAAGGTACTGAAAAATATTTCCTGTTAATATTTTTAAAAAAATACTCAAAATTATTCCATTTTTTTAATAAAACAATATTATCAAATACATTAAAATGCAAGCATATTACTATATATAATTATTGAGACTTGAAAATACTCTGTAAAGCATTATAGAAATTTTGGAAGTGCCACTATAAGAAAAATTTATTAGCATAGAAAATCTGAACAAATATATTTTATTGAAACTTTTCGTGCCCTCCTATAGATGAGAGTATTTTGCTATAAAGAACTTAACATATCAATACAAGGATCAAAGGAGAAATAACAAGATATGAACTAGAAACATGATGAATTTTGCATAGCAAGAGCGATAGCGGTCTTCGCTACACGTAATTTATCATGTGCATCGTAGAAACACCGTCAAACAAAACCATGATAACGTGCTTAAAATTGAAACGTTATATGATAAGTGTTTCATATTTAGGGCCCTCAAAAACCTGAAATGATAGAAAGAAATTGTGCATGAATGTTCATAACTTGCATCTACGAAATTGAAAAACACAAATATCAAAAGGCATTGCATTTGTATATCAAAGAAGAACACAGATTATTTATACACATTAATAGGAGCGAAACAAGTTGTTCCAGGAAATCAATGAATTAAAAAAAATACTTTTTAAAAATAAAATAATTGTAACATCCTAAATATGTATAGATATCATGCGTTGCATCTTTTGATAAATTTGTTGTAACTCAACTTACAAATGGAAGAAAAAATGCCAAAATAAGTAACACACCCTTTACTGAATTTTAGTTTTATAATGCAAGTCGTTCATCTTTATCATTGGATGTATATATGCATAATATGAAGTTTTTAATGCAAAAGTTTTATGGTGAAATTTTAAGTAACATTACAAAACGTTGCATTAATGGCGAGTAAAGAAAATTCTTCTCTTTCAAATTTCCAATGCCATACACTTTATTATATATCTAAATATATATATATATATATATATATATATATGTCTATTTTACTGAAATTGTTTTAGTTCAAATCCAGTAAAATATGATTATATTTTTAAAGGATTACAATTTTTGATATTTAATAAAAAGAATTTCCTTAATTTATTATTAACCATTTTACTATTATTAACCGAATCCAGGGCCGGATTTAGATGAAAAGAGGCCCTAGGCTATTTCACTTAGGAGGCCCTTTCATCTCCCATTTTTAAGTTTGTAAATTACATAAGAGATAATAAAATACATCATTACTGTGAGATATGTCAACATGTTAAATGAAACATGTTGTGATGGGTACTAATCTTTATAAAAAATGTGGCACAAAAAAAAAAAAAAAAAAGTCGAGAACACTTATTTGGACATTTATTCTCAGCACCCTATAGAGTACTTGTAACAATAACTAATCAAACATAACGCACAACATTTACAAAGAAACAAAATTCAAATAATAAAAATAAAATATATTCAATACATTGAAGATTAAAGCAAATTCAATTCAGATAAATTTATTTCATAATAATTCGAATTTAAAGTTTAAGTATGAATTGTTATGAATTTTAAGTTTTAAACTAAACCAAAAATGGAACTTTATTCAAACAAAATCCAGATCACAAAAAAGAAAATATCAAATTGTATATCATATTAAATTTTATGTTAATAGTTATTTTATTTAAGAACTGATTCAATCCAAGTATACATTAAATCGAAATAGTAGATTAGAAGAATTTCTTTCTAAACTTTTTCACACAGAATTCTTCTATAAGTTCATCAAAATCTATTTTTCTGAAGGTTTCATTTTCGATGCACAAAATACTTAATGAAGACAACTTTGTTATTTTTATGTTTGTTTATTACTCATATGTGTAGAATTTCTCCTTATTTTCGATTTAGTGTGTTAGTGTTTACTGTTTTTAGAATAGTGTCATTCTAATTTTGCTAACAATTTGAATGTAGGCCCCTCTTGATCTTGAGGCCCCAGGCTGAAGTCTAGTTAGCCTATTGGGAAATCCGGGCCCTGACCGAACCCATTCTTAACGGAATTACTTTTACTTTTACTTTTGTTTTATAAACCAACTTATTCGTGGATGGACTACTCGTATATACGTAAGTGGAATAAAATTGTCGCTGATTTGCAGTGAAAAAAAAAAAAAATGCGTAAATGATACTGTGCAGAATTTATATATTATACGTTGACTTTTTTTTTTTTTAATTTTGTGGAACTATAATTTGAAATAATCCTTTGTTTCTTTGCAACACAACTTAACAAATTAAATGTCTTATAATGTTTATTATAGTTGGCAATGCCAGATCATATCTAAATAAGTATATACTAAGCAGAAATAAATATGCATATTATTGGGAAAAAAAGCACGAAAATATTGTGAAATATGTATTAGAAAATCAATTATGCGCATATTATAAAAAATTAAATTATACTACTTATATCTGTGCAAAATAGCCAGAAATAGCTACAGTTTTAAGGATCATTTTAATACTTTTAAAGTATAATTAGAAAACACTTGATCATTTTTTAATATAACTAATTATATATTAAATCAAGGAGGGCCTGAATGGCCGAGTGGCTAGCGCTCTGGCGATCGGTACCACAGGTTTCGGGTTCGAGTCCCGGCGGTGCCATGGATATTTGTAGAGGTTCGGAATCCACTTTAAACCGTAGGTCCCGGTCTAATAGGATCGTAGAGCGTTGCGGGGGCATTGTTACTCCGCGTCCGTGGCTTATCTTCAAGTTACACGCCCCCTCCCCTGGGTAGTGCTAAGTGAGTAACGGTATTTAATATTTCTAATTTTGGATTGCCTTAAAAATTAAAAAAACATTATTAATTCGAACCAAAGCTATCGTTCATTAAACGAAATTTTCATATATTATTAGGAAAGTCAGTTCTTGAACCCCTATATCTCCAAAACTTTAAATCAGATCTCTATAAAAAAAATTAACAAATACTAATTTCTAATACTGTATCGATTGCATGAAAAATCTTGGTTTCCGTAATGAAATTTCGAGTTAAAAAGCGAGTTAGAGGCTAATTAACCATGTTAATTAATTTTGTTAATCAACTGCGTTGCACCATAACTTAGTTCCCCTCGTGCTGTTTCTAGCAATACCATTTATATGAAGATATAATGATATTTGCAAAAATTATTAAGAGTGTCTCCTTTTTTGGAGGAAAGGGGGGGGGTGACTGTACCTTTAATTATCTAGTGAAATTTTCTGATTATACACTTATACACACCGAGTTAATATTATATATATATATATATGTCTCTGTATGGGTAATAACACTAGTTTTGCTTAGTTTATCGCGACAAATAAGAGAAGGGTCCAGTTTTTAGAAGGCCTCGGTCAAACTGTCTATTTTGAAAAGTTTCGTAAATAAGATAATTTACTTTTCTGTTGGACAAATATTTATCTAATAAATAAATTAAACAAAAATATATTGTTTTGAAAATATGTTAACATAACAAAAATAAAATTCTGCCTATTCTTTTTTGAGAATTATAAAATCTAAAGAATTTTTTCCTTATTGAAAGTAATTCTTCTGATAATTTAGATTTATTTACAGCGATAAGAATAACTATAAATATTCTTAAGAAGAAAGAATTTCATATTTCTGTTCTTATTTGAATCCATAATTGAAATTGTTCGTATAATTTGTTTTTTCAATCTTCAAAGATATTTTTTTCTAAACAAAAGCTTACCAAACTGAATATAGTACTTATTTATTAAAAAAGGATAATAAGTGCATTTTTTCAAATTACAAAAGAAACTCATAAATTGTGAAGCGTTAGATTTAATAAGATAAGGCATTTTTTAAAATTTTAGGCTATTAATTTGTATAAATTTTTTTATGTTTGGTAAATAATAATAATAGTTGTTGACTATTAGGTAAACTGTCCACAATAATAGAAAATTTAAATAAAATTAAAAAAAAACCAAATTATTAAAATAGAACAAATAAAAAAAGAAAAAATACTAAATTAAAATATTTGGCTATCTTTTAATATTAATATTAGGATCCCAAATTTTAATTTCCTGGATTGTTAAGTTCTTGTGGTTATCAATAGAATTAAAGAATTTTTCAGAAACGGGCTTAAGGAAGTATTTAAGGGGAGGAATATTAATGGCTTGCTGTATTTACGAATTCCTCATATAACATTTAGCTGCAGTGATTCGTCTGAGAGTGATATTTTGAAAAGCTTTAATGATCTTTAAGTTTGACTTAGGGGCATAAGTCATTCGTAAGTATGTACTTATAAGTCGTAGAACAGCTGCATGCAAAAGAAATTTATTGCTCCTATTCATGTATATTGATAAGAGAAAAATTCTAAAATTCAAGCGAAATTTATTTTTAGTATATTCAAAATGTTTTTTCCATGTGAGATGTTGGTCCAAGAAAAAAAATAAAAAGTACTAAATTAAAATCTGAATCTAAATATTTGAAATACTTTTTCCAAGGATTAATAATGTTAATGTTAATGTTTTTATCACATTAAAAATTATAAAAATATAATTTGGATGATTTCGAATTATTCTATGACTTATTCAAGGTATTATTTTTACCTTCAAGTTCTGCATTTAGCGATATGTAATGCTGTGGAAGAACTACAATAGAAATTGTTAAAATTAGAATGGCCGAGAAGATATATGTGTACTTTTCTTGCTCACTATTGCTTGATTCCTGCATAAAAGGTGTCAAGATGTGCCGTATACAATTGAACATTTTAGAAGAACAAATTTGCAAATAATAAAAAAAAAATTGTACGATAATGGATAATTTCAGATTGTAAGCAGTTTTATTTGATTTGAAAAGTTTTTTTTTTTTTTTATTTAAAAATAATTTATTAATTTTTTTATTATTTTTATTTTTTATTATTTGATTTGAATTAGGTTGATTGCTAAGTTGTTTAAGAAACTGGACAATTAAGAGCAGTCAGAATTATAAAAGATTATACTAAGGACTGTAAGACCATAAAACGAAATAAAATAAACTATAACCCACAAGTACTATACGAAAATTTTACAAAAATTCGATTTTCTAATAATTCAAATTGTTACACAAGCAAGTTTTTTCTTGATTCCATTTCACAGACGACGTTGAATAAGCTAAAGAACATCTAGAGTGCCAGTGATAAAAGAACTTCTACTCTTATGGGAATAAGTTAATGTGATTGAAGATGCAGGAACGATTTAAAAACATTTATTGAGACAAAAAAAAAATGAAAAAAAAAAAAAAAAAAAAAAAAAGTAAAAAAAAAAAAAAAAAAAAAAATATTAAAAAAATCAAGATAGGAAAATTTAAAATGATAAAAAAAAACCTTGAATTTAAAACAGCTAAAAATAAAGGGTCAAATATCAGAACACTATGCAGTAAGTATGTAGAAGAAATTTCCCGTTCCCGTTCAAAAACACTATGCAGAAGAAATTTCCCGTTCTAGGAACCAGTTGAATGGACCGGACGTAGTAATAAAAAATTACAAAGGAACACAATAACAAACCAGCCTCCCTATAACTTTTAGCTGCTGTGGATGGTCTCAGATCTCCAATTTTATAACAGCCCAATAAAGGGGACCTATTACAATAAGTCAGTAATGTAAGCCGTTGGCCATTTCATTGTTATTAGTGTGAAAAACATGCTACAGGAGCAACAGTTTAGCTTGAGGGGGAAAAAAAGGGCAATGAAATTTATTTTACATTGAGGATTTACTATGAAAAAATCCAATTTGATATTTATCAAAGTTTTATCGCACAAATACATCTAGAAGATATATATATATATATATATATATACATAAATAAATAAACTAAAAAAAAAAAAATAAAATCATAAATACGAAAAAATATATATCTATATGCTCTCTCATTTGATCCTAACATTCTGCAACTTTTTTGTCTGTTTGATCTCCCATTTAAATATTTATTACTTTATATTACTATTAGAAATGGCTAATAATATTGAATCGCAAGATTACTTAACTTATTCTATGTATGATGTTTGTATAAAACTATTTAATCGCCCTTTTTATTGTTATTTAAACAAAATCTATGCATGGTAATTTTGAGAGCCGTTGTGAAAATTTTCTGAAATGTGCCTGTGAATTAAAAATGGATTTTCTTCTCATATTTTATGAGTATGTAATAAAACATATATAACTTGTTTTTATGATTCGTAGAACTATATATATATATATATATATATATATATTAACTTTTGATGTACGTAACTAAAGATAAGTGAGAGAACTTGTGCTTCATTTCTTATTACTTAAAAATTATGCAAAAGAGAAATTAAAATAAGAAATCCGATTTTTTTTTTTCTAAATTTTTTTCTATTTAATCGTGAATTACAGCACGGATAAGCCTATTTAATTATATATGAAATATAATTTTTTATGATAAAAATTATAAAAAGTAAAAGAATTGCCATATTTCTGATCATGTTCTTATTTGAATCCATAATTATACTGTATAAATTGTCAAAATTTTTTTTATATTTTCATTTTCAATCTTCAAGAATATTTTTTTTTTCAAACAAAAGCTTATCAAATTGAATATAGTACTTATCTACTAAAAAAGCATAATGGCTGTGCATTTTTTCAAATTACAAATGTTAAGCTTTAGGGTTTATTAAATAAAGTGAACGTTTTTTTTTTTTTTTTTTTTTTTTTTTTTTTTTTACCATTTTAAGAGTTTTAATTTGTTTAAATGTTATAAATTACATCCTCATTAGTTAATTGCAAGCTTCATGTTATATTTGAATAATTATAAAACATATTTTAAAAATAAATTTTAATAAGATGACAATGAAAAACATATATAGGAAAACATATTTGCTTTCACGAGAATACACAATAAACTAACAGATTGCTTTATATATAATGAAACTAACTTTTATGCTATTTTATAAATAATTTTTTTCAAATCAATATTTTCGGGGTTATTTGCATAAATTATAAAGAGGACAAAAATTTTCTTTGGTTTATTTAATATTATCAAATATCTGTATTTTATACATAAAAATGCAAGATAATTTCAATTTAAATGTAAAACCTTAAAATATTCTATCTTCTCTCTACAATATAATACTACTACTGTTTTATTTGCATTTTGAAGTTCTTTTTAAGATAAATTTAATTTAGTTTTACATTTAATTGCAAAGATTTAAATTGTAATCATTTAATTTTTTTAAAAATTTATAGTTATAGTTTTTTTTTTTTTTTTTAAGTACAAATATACTTTTCATTATATTAAAACACAGAAAACTTATTTTAATTTTAGATTGTTGTATTTATTTTTATCAATTTTGTTTATATGTATTTAACATGTTTTTAAAAAATTTGCACTCTCGAGAATACGGCATGTCAATGCGACGCAATACTATTGCTGACCTTAGAGAGCAAAAGTACTCCCAAAAGAGCCACCAAGCGACCAAATAAAGATTATCGCCAAAACGAGTTTGGCTCAGTTCTTTTTTTGCCAATAAAATAAGACACTGACGTCAACAGGGTTGCATAGTTTACGATGGCCAAAGCAGCATATATAGCACTTGTAAGAATAACTAATCAAACACAACACACAACATTTACAAAGAAACAAAATTCAAATACATTTTTAAGTTTGTTGAATTTCTCCTTGTTTTCGATTCATTGTTTTAGTGCTTACTGTTTTTAGAATAGTGTGATTCTAATTTTGCTAACAATTTGAATGTAGGCCCCTCTTGATCTTGAGGCTGTTTGAAGCCTAGTTAGCCTATAGGAAAATCGGCCCTGGGCATGGTAACTGTATATCTTCCTGACTCACATCTCGTAATATAAATTTGTAATTTGTACTTGAAATTTTTCTGAAAATGTTCTTTACAAATATTGGCTTCGCATCCACTGCTTCGATTTCCCAAAATTTTCTCATTGTTCAATCAAGGTTATTTGCGAATAGTCCACGATGTTCTGTATTTACATCTTCTGCCATTCTGCATCCGGACACCACAAAGCAGAACACAGTATTTTGAAAAATAAGATTCGAATTTTCCATCCTAAACTGACCTGACTTAAAGTAAATCATAAAATACTTTTGCTCCCAATAGCATTTGAACACGCCTAGGAACATTAAATCTCTTATCAGACAAATTAATATTACACAAATCGTCTTTCTTTGATTCAATTCCTTCTATTAGCTCACACTCTCCTTATATATACCTTGCTCAAATTTTCAATCGTTCATAAAATACTTTTTATTCATCCACTCAAGTTCAAATACATTTTTTTGAACTTGTAGTGGATGACACTTGATGTTAATACAGTTTTTTCAAATATTAATTCAGTAATTAAATTTAATTAATTAATTTTAGTTATTTTTTTAGATTTAAGTTGCATATATCTACCAATAGATGGCACCAAAAAATGAATGAAAATTATTTATAAAGGACTTCCTTCAATAGAGTGAAAAAAAAGTAGGAATTGACTTTAAAAAAATTTTTTTTTTTTTTTTTATAATACTTGTTTCTATTTTGTTTGATAGAATTAAATCTTCGGTGATCTTTGGAACTACTAAGACATCCAAATCACGAGTGAAACTTCTTTCCTTTTTGCTAATAGATGCAGAAACTATCGATTTAATCGTAAACAGTTATGTTTATTATTTTTTTTTTTTTTTCTTTCTTCAGTCAGTCTGTCTGCATATTCTATGGTTAAAAAACAAAATGTACTTCCACAAACCAGCAAAGTTTTGACTGGAAATAAACCTCCAGTCTCGTTAGAAATGAAGCAGACGGCTGTACTGAATAACATATTCTTCCTTTATGTAGTACACGAGTAAGTTGCGGTTAAAAGACTACTTTCATGACTCATATTTAGTCTAGACTGGCTTGCTGAAGGAGAAAGTTCACTTTCTGGTGCTTCTCTTTTTCCTACTTTTGATAGATTGGTTTATTGGGCTACCGACTAAAATGAAGGTAAGTATATCTTGATTTACAATTATTTGTTATATGATTCGGGAAAATGCAGTTAAAATATTATTATATTTTAATAACTTCAATTATGTTATTCACTAAAAAGTTTTTATTACTGGGGCATTTGTAAAGAGGATGAATTTGTTCACATAATATGCATTTTGTAGTTTTGATAGTTTCAGAAAGAAACACAGCGGTAGTTTTAATAGGTCGTTTTTCACGATTATTTTTTACAAATGTACTATAATTGGTGTCATGATTTGTTTTGATACTGATGTGCCTCATTAATTCTTCTGTCAAAGGATGTTAAGATATGATCTGAAACAATTCGCATAGCTCCTTAAATTCAAATACTCCTCTCACTTGACAGTAATACTCAAACATTACAAATACTATGGGTACAGTGCTAGGTACAGATCTAATTCTCTTCACAGTGGCTGAGGCTTAAACCATGCTTTCCTTAGTTTAATTACTGATGTGCCTCATTAATTCTGTGTCAAGGGATGTTAGATTTGGATCTGAAACAATTAAGTCGCATAGCTCCTTAAATTCAAATACCCCTCTCACTTGATAGTAATACTCAAACATTACACCTACTATAGATGCAAACTGAATATAATTTTCGGATGGTAATTTGTGGGCTTTTCTTTAAATTCCTACTATTAGGTCACACTCTCCCTATATATATCTTGCTCAAATTTTCAATTGTTCATAAAATACTTTTTATTCATCCACTCAAGTTCAAATACATTTTTTGAACTTGTAGTGGATGACACTGGATGTTAATACAATTTTTTCAAATATTAATTCATTAATCAAGTTTAATTAATTAATTTTAGTTTTTTTTTAGATTTAAGTTGTATATATCTACCAATAGATGGCGCCAGATAAACGTAAAAAAATGAATGAAAATTATTTATAAGGGACTTTCTTCTGCAATAGAGTGAAAAAAAAAAAGTAGGAATTAACTTTAAAATTATTTTTCTTATATTACTTGTTAATTGATTTAAACACTCACGGAGGATTTGTTTGAACTCTTTCAGAACCAATCTTTAATCTTCTCGTGCTTATTAATAGAGAGTTTTTGCATACCGTATTTCTATAATACGATATTTTTTTCTCCCTAGCGCGCATGCTCATAGGAAACATTATTACAGATACACATGCGCACTTTCCTATGAGCATGCGCGCTAGGGAGAAAAAATACCGTATTATAGAAATTCGGTAAGCACAAACTCTCTAATATCTTGTTTTTCAACATAAATTTCTTACTCACACGCCCAGTGAGTTTGTAAAATTTCCGTTTTTAATTCTTCTGGGACATTTTTATACCCGAAAGCTTTTTCTAATGAATTAAAGAAAAGGTTGAAGGATCAAAGGCTGTTTTCCCATAGCAGTTTGATAGTTACTGTTCTGACACTTTTATCAATCAAGATTTTTATTTATTTTAATATTTTTAAAATTTCTTTAGATAAAACTTTAAAATTAATCAAATATCAAAAATTAGTTACTTTTTTTTATCGAAAAATTCTTAGTTTCCGCAAATTTCTCAAAATGTTTATAAAAAAAAAACTAATATTTTTTAATCAAACTTCCAGCTCTGACCTTTACCTTCCTTTAATCAGATTTTAACTTTCCTTATGCCATTTAGCCTAAAATTTCTGAAAATATAATGTATTTAAAAATCAAATTCTGTAATCAAATTTTTGTGCTCAAATTCACTATATTTTAATGACTATTCTAAATTGCAATAAAATTAATTTTCTTTAAAAATACTTTTGAATCTCAATAGCATAATTTAAAAAAAAATTAAGAAATATCGATCTGTTGCGAGAACTTTAACTTTTTTTTCAAATTACAAAAAATAAATTATCCTTCAGTCTCTTTAATCTTCTCCAAATTCTGAAAGTGCCAAATTATTAATATAGAGATTAAAAATTAGAAATATTTCGAATTTTTCCTGCATTTTGAAAGAGGAATTTTGCAAGTAAATTTTTCATATTCTTCTTAAGAAATAAACAACTTATTGTTAAATCATTTAATAGTTACTATCATAAAAAGTAATTGCACACAGAAACACCTTTTATTTATATAAGAGTATTTATTGGAAATATTTAATATAAAAGGACACATACACTTTTATGCAAGATTCAATGAAATAGGAAAATATTAAAGGGAAATACAAACTGCAAGCTCACCCATCACAATCATTGCCAAATATGGCGAAATGCATACACTCTTCATAACTTTTATTTATCCCATTATTTCTAAGTAGGTGAACAATATTCATGAAGTAAAATGATGGTAGTAGAGGATTTACTGTGGATAAATATGTTAGAATTGAACCAAAAATTCAGACATAGCTCTTCAGTTTATGGCATTGTCATTAAAAATTACAACAAACAAATGAAGTCATTTTTTTTTCCAAAATACAATTTTTTTTTTAAAGAAATATTATAAAACAATGTTTTTTACAATTCCTACTATTAGTTCACACTCTCCCTATATATATCTTGTTCAAATTTTTAACCATTAATAAAATACTTATTATTCATCCACTCAAGTTCAAATACATTTTTTTGAACTTGTAGTGGATGACACTAATACAATTACAGTTAATACAGTTTTTTTAAATATTAATTTATTGATTAAATTTAATTAATTAATTTTAGTTTTTTTTAGATTTAAGTTGCATGTATCTAATAATAGATGGCGACAGATGTAATAGGAAAATTTCAACTTTATTTGTAAAGGACTATTCTGCAATATAGTGAAGAAAAAGTAGGAATTGACTTAAATTTTTTTTTTTATTTTTTATATTACTTATTTCCTCACAGGCCACACAAGTACAACGTCTTTAAAAGTTGATGTGGCACTCGATATCATTGAAATATGGGGAAACGTAGCTGCTATGTGAAGAACCCACAATGCTATAGATTCATAGTCCGTAAATAGTTTCATATGAATTTCGTCAATTAATAAGTGGATATTTTTATCTTCATTATTTAAATGATTAAATTTTCGTCTTACATAATTAAAAAGGGTTTTTTTTTTTTTTTTCAATTTGTTCAACTTGTGGGGTAATATTTAATTGAGAAACATTCTGTATTGTTGGAAGAGTCAAAATAAAATTTGTTTTTTTTTTATTATTATTTATAATTATAAGGGGACAATCCATGCAATATTGTACAAAATCTTAACATTTCTGGGGAATTATTCAATTTTTCATGGATTTTAAAGATAACAGCTCATAAATAAATTGATAACAAATATCTTCATCTATTTGTGATGTAAGGCTTTTTAAGGTGTCTGTTATTGGAATAAAAGCTTTTTTTTTTTTTTTTTTTTTTTTTTTTTAAATCTTCAGTAAAACTAGCATAATATTACAGAATATCGTTTAAAAAATTTGCATTACATTTTAAGGGATAGAAATATTGTCCAATTTCACTTTTTTTTTTTTTTCATTTTTGGCAAAAAAAAAAAAAAAGTAAGTTCCAAGTCTCTACTTAAATGAAAATAATTCATCCACCTTTTTCTATAGCATTTCAGAAATTGTTGTGTTTAATTGGTGCATTTTTCTTACTCAATTCTTCTATGGTTTGCTTTCTTAATCATATTTCATTTTGTCTCGTTTACTTTAATTTACATTAACTACTAACATATAACATTTAATTTACTTTAACAACTAACATACAACATTAACAAGTATTAACATATAACATTTAAGAAATAAATTGTTTGAAATTATAATTTAGCACTTATTGCATATTAAGCAATATACAATAAGTGTTATACATTTAAGTTAAACATTTAATACACTTATTTAATTAATAATTAAGTATATTCAGTATATATACACTTATTTATATAAGTATAGTATAAGTATATTATATAAGTATTTTATACACTTATTTAACAGTACACTCAGAAATCAATTTTAGCATTCTTAAAATAAACCACTAGCAATTTGAGCTCACATAAAAAAAAAATTTTTTTTTTGAAGTAAATATAAATTTTTAAACATTTTATGAACAATATTTGAAAATAAATATTTACAAGATAGGGAAGCTCTGTTCACCATTCTAATATACATTATAAAGAAATACAATTACAAATTATTTTGTTGAAAGTTCTTATGAAAGCTCACTTAATATTTATCAATGATATTTCATATTAAAATATTTTAATCTTATTAATTCCATACAAAAAAAAATTATTTTTTCATCTTTAGAACAAAGAAAAACAATTATAGAGATTCTCTATTTGCTAAAATTATTTTTCATTTTCTATTGCTAAGATACATTAAAAGGTTTTGTACATCAAATTTCTGTTAAAATTATATATCCGTTCATATTTCCATTAAAAAAATTCAAATTGAACTGAAAAGTAACAACTAGAGCTATTGGATTTAAATTGTGCTCTTCAAAGTTAAATATAACTTATTTTAAAAATCTGTATATTTTGGTTGATCTAGATATCACTGTTGTTTTACCTAATTTATCGTTAACAAATTGGTCCCGAGAACTTTTTTTGTAAATTTTTAAAAATAGGCTGTTAAATTTACAATTTAAGAAAAACAAGTTTGCATTTAAAAAACTTTAAAATTTTTTAATAATTTAAAAAATTAAGTAAAAATTAATTTACTAAATTTAAAATTAATTAATTATTTAAATTTATATTAAATTAATTTAAATTTATAATTTTAAATTAATTTCATTTTTATAACTTAAGAGCAACACGTTTACATTTTAAAACTTTTACTTTTTTTGTCATACACATTTAATATATATATTCATTCTATCTATTCAAGGAAATCCATCTATTCTATTCTTTCAAGGAAAATTATAATTCAGCAAAGCCATTGATGTTTACTGAATTAATGTATTCCATTGATATTTACTGATGTTTATTGAGTTAATATATTCTTCTGCCTTTTTATTTTATACGGATAACAATTATGTATTTCTTTGCTTCCACAAAGATTCCTCTTTTAATTTTTTTAATAAACTCGGAATAATATAACGAACTATTTGCATCATTCATGTGTGATGCCAGATTCTAGAATTCCTTTAAATCTTCCAGTTCAATTCGAATTTTTCTAATATAAAATGATTTTATTTAAAAAACAGTGAATATTAAATAATGAAATATGCTAAATATTAATATGCTAAAATATGATATGCTAAATATTAATATATATATATATATATTTATTCTATCTATTCTATTCTATTCTATCATTCTATTCTTTCAAGGAAAATTATAATTCAGTAAAGCCATTGACGTTTACAGAATTAATGTATTCCATTGATATTTATTGATGGACATTGATATATTCTTCATCCTTTTTATTTTATACGGACAACAATTATGTAATTCTTTGCTTCCGCAAAGATTCCTCTTTTACTTTTTTTAATAAACTTGGAATAATATAACGAACTATTTGCATCAGTCATGTGTGACGCCAGATTCTAGAATTCCTTTAAATCTTCCAGTTCAATTCGAATTTTGCTAATATAAAATGATTTTATTTAAAAAACAGTGAATATAAAATAATGAAATATGATATGCTAAAAAAGAGTTCAATCACCAATAGCATTCAGTAAAAAAAAAAAATGTTATTCACCTTTAAAATTTTTTTTTCTCACTTGATGCAATGGAGGATGGATAAAAGTCATTTCCATGCGTAAATTAAAATAAAAACGTAAATCTTGTCAACAAAAAAAAATTTCCGAAACGACTACTACTTTATCTGAATTGTAAAATAATTGTAAATTTGGCACTGTATTTATTTTTAGTTCTCTCAAAGTCCAAAGAAAAGTTCTCAAAACAAATGTCTCTTTTTGTAACTTCTCATTATGTAAAGTAATGAGCCATCACATACATATAAAAAAAGAAAATATCAACCAATCAACAATAAAAAATGCACCATTCAGTTTCTATTCACATTCAATCACATGTAATGGACGATAGATAAAAACGACTATCACATACAGAGTTAAGCACAAAAAATTAGCTCATTTTCAGAAATTAAAAAAAGTCTTAGATAAACATTTTTTTTTACCATAACTGCTATCAGGTAAATCTCTAGTATATAACCTGCTTTCCAACTTCACAACAGATGTGGGTTTACAGAATAGAGAGTTTTTGCATACCGTATTTTTATCGTCCGATAATTTTTTTCTCCCTAGCGCGCCATGCTCATAGAAAACATTATTAAAGATACGCATGCGCGCTAGGGAGAAAAAATATCGGAACGATAAAAATACGGTATGCAAAAACTCTCTAATGTGTCCTTAAATCCAGTTGTACTCCTCTCACCAATCTTCATAAATATCCTCTTCAGGCTGAAAATTGTCCTGTTCCCCAAAAGCATGGTAGCTGGTTGAGGAATTTGGATCTAGAGGATCTATCTGTTGACTATGATCTACATCATGATGGTAGAGGCACCTCTCACCAAAACGACAGCGGCCTCTACCGAAGAACTTGCAAGGCCTCTGGTTGCAATTCGCTTTGTATGCCTCCAATAGCCTCTTCTGTTGCTCAGCGGAAGCAATGTACCCGTAATCAATGGGGACAACGAAATGAGAGACCACACGGCAAATAGGGCAACCAGGGTTCTTCTTCTTCCACTCCCGAATGCAACCGAGGCAAAAGACGTGTTGGCAGTTCTCCTGCATTCCGAAGGTGAGCTTGGCGATTTGCCTCTTCTCCTGGACCTTGTCGTGGCAGATGGCACACTGGGAATCCACAGTGTTGGTGTACGAGATCGCTTCGTCCATGTCTGTCAGGAAGGTGACCTCGCATTCCAGCAGGTGCTCGTCTCTCTGCTGCTCGTCAGATGGATGCAGGAGTGGGAGCTGGCACCAGTCGCACACGTCGCCGTGCGGGGCCGGACAGGCATCGCCGAGGTCGCACTCGTTGAAAGCGAAGTTGAAGCACACCATGGAAGGGTGCTGGTATTCGCATTTGGGGATGGACGGCTGGGGCTCGCTGTGCGTGTACCAGCACTTTTCGCCGAATCTGCAAGAGCCCTCTCTCTGTGGGGAAAAAAAAAAAAAAAATTCAAATCGTATCTACCATATTTTAAAAAACACTTCATAAATAAAATTTGCCAGTGTTCCAACAAACGCCAACCTGCAATTACATTACTGAATACAAAAATATAAGCAAGTAATTTATGTATAAAAATTTTTTAAAGTCAATTCCTACTTTTTTTTCATTCTATTCAGAAAATTCCTTTATAAATAAATTTCACTTCTCTTCATAAGTTTATCTGGCGCCATCTATTGGTAGATGGCACCATTAATCTAAAATCTAAAATTAATTAAATTTAATGGATAAATTATAATATTTGAAAAAACTGTATTAACATCAAGTGTCATCCACTACAAGAAAAAAAAATGTAGTTGAACTTGAGTAGATGAATAAAAAGTATTTTATAAACGATTGAAAATGTGAGCAAGATATATATATAGGGAGAGTGTGAGCTAATAGAAGGAATTGAAAAATCAAATCGTGTCTACCATATTTTAAAAAACACTTCATAAATAAAATTTGACCAGTGTTCCAACAAACGCCAATCTGCAATTCTGCAATTACTAAATATAAACAAGTAATAAATATAAAAAATTAAAGTCAATTCCTACTTTTTTTTCACTATATTTTCAGAAAAGTCCTTTACAAATAATTTTCATTCATTTTTTTAAGCTTATCTGGCGCCATCTATAGGTAGATATATGCAACTTAAATCTAAAAAGATCTAAAATTAATTAATTAAATTTAATTACTGAATTAATATTTGAAAAAAAATTGTACTAACATCAAATGCCATCCACTACAAGTTCAAAAAAAAATATATATATATATTTGAACTTGAGCGGATGAAAAAAAAGTATTTTATGAACGATTGAAAATTTGAACAAGATATATACAGGGAGAGTGTGAGCTAATAGAAGGAATTGAAAAATCAAATCGTGTCAACCATATTTTAAAAAAACTTCATACATAAAATTTGCCCAATGTTCCAACAAACGCCAATCTGCAATTACATTACTAAATACAAAAATTTAAATAACTACTGCAGCAATTTTCGATCTATAATCTAAGCTAATCGATCTAATTATCGCATAATGGATTCGCATTCTCAGATTTCGGTTTGGTTTGATTTGTCGCTCTACGGTCCATCTTGTGTGCATGAGAGCCAAACAGACCGGGACCTACAGCTTAAAATGGATTCCGAACCACTCACAAACATCCATGCCACCGCAGGAATAGAACCTGAAGCCTGTGGTACCTTAGATTTCGGAGATAAATAGGGAGAGATGTGGTATAATCGGCAGTGCAAGGCTCTATAATATGAATTAATAGAAACCATCACCCTTACGAATTACAGGGGAGAAACCCATCATCTAAAATAAACTAAAATTCAAGAGAAAAAAAAATTACAAACTTTGTTGGCATACAATGCAATATAATATAATATGTTGGCATGCCAATACCATGCCATATTTACATGGTTTAATAGTGTAAAAAGTAATGTTCTCTTTTCTACAGAATTGTTTAGCTAGTTTTTTAAGAAACACACCTTCCAATTGTAAAGCACCTAACTGATGTTCCATATAGTGGAAGCGACTTTAAATATTTTATCTGTATGCGAAACATTTTTTTAACGTCTGAATATCCAATTTCGTCAATTTCGTTTATCATAACATCTAAAAAAATGCGTACATCTTTATTTTTTCTCGTTAATTTATCTACAGACAAATATAATCGTCTTGCTTCTATGAATTCTAGAACTTAATGATACATTCTTCGGATTGGTTTACTTATGTGTGTCGAGACTAACCAAAAGGAGTATCGATTAATTTAAATAATCGGGATGGCAAGCAAAAACCTAGAAAAATACCAGTACGGCATGAGGATTAGAAAAAAACAGCGCAATGTATTTTTTAATTTGAAATTCCCTCAAACATACGTACGCACTCTTGCAATAAATACGTACACACATGTGCAATGCATACACATAAACAAACGCATGCATACGAACATACATACAAACAAACAAACATGCACACACAAACATACATTCACATACACATATACAATATATTACACAAATATATAATACATATATGCATAAACAAAAAATAAACATGAGCACAGATACATTAGATTACTTTGAAGGCGATCAAATAAATTTGTAAGAATAAATAAAGAGTTCTTGAAAAAAAAAATAATTGGTCTTATTTTTTGCTCACAGTAGTAAATAACTAGGTACTTACGTATTAACGGTACCTTGGCGACAGATTTGGCGGTTTTCAAGTGTCGCCAATCTTTATTATTTGGAATAAAAATATTTTGAAAACGTTTTGATTTTAAATGAAGTGTTTCATATATATTTTATTATTTGGAACAACAATTTTAAGTGTAGATGGGCGCCAAATCTGTAGCTGCGGTTGGCGCGTGTGCTCTTTATTGGCGCAAATGTCGCCAAGGTACCGTTAATACGTAAGTACCAATAACTACTTATAGCTGAGGATACACACATCATACTTACAGAAAAAAATAATTCAGATAAACATATTCATACCCTCATGCATATTTAAGCATACATCTTTTACCCATACTAATAAAAAATTCAAATCCCTCTTACGAATGTTCTGTCCAATAATTAAAAGAAAATCAAATATGTCTGTGGGAAACAAAATACCCATTTGCATACTATATACTACATGCATTCCATTTTGATTTAAGCGAACCCGGTTTGTAATCCTTAGTAAATTCCATCCAAGCTGTGGAGAACAAAATTGTGTTACTGATTACAAACGCTAGATTATTTCTCAGAAGTGATGACATTCGTTACTGTAGTATTAAAATTTATTATTCACGTTCCCTAGTATTAAAAACTCATCTATGAAATTTCCCACATCAAGATTAATTTCCACTTCTAATCTAACAGCAGTTACAGAATTAATTATTCATAATTCGTACCCACTGGTTCTTTCTTTTTTCAATTCCTTCTATTAGATCACACTCTCCCTATATATATCAAATTTTCAATCGTTCATAAAATACTTTTTATTCAGCCACTCAACTTCAAATACATTTTTTTTGAACTTGTAGAGGATGACACTCGATGTTAATACAGTTTTTGCAAATATTAATTCAGTAATTAAAGTTAATTCATTAATTTTAGTTTTAAGTTGCATGTATCTACCAATAGATGGCGCCAGATCTAAGAAGAAAATTTCAACTTTATTTATAAAATAGTGTGAAAAAAAAAGTAGGGATTGGACTTAAAAAAAATTTCTTTTTATATTATTTATAATTTATTATTTTATATTATTTATAAATATTTATATTTTTAATTTTTTTATAATGTTTTTATCTCAAGTCTCCAAAAGTCAGTTACGTGGAAAAGCACATGAAATATTTATATTTCGTGAGAAATGTGCACAAAACGGCTACGAGTAATAATCTTTATATAATTAATTTTAGTTTTTTTTAGATTTAAGTTGCATATATCTACCAATAGATGGCGCCAGATGAACTTAAAAAAATGAATGAAAATTATTTATAAAGGACTTTCTGCAATGTAGTGAAAAAAAAGTAGGAATTGACTTTAAAAATTTTTTTTTTTTTATTACTTGTTATAAGTAAATTTTACTTTATGAATTAAATAAATTAAATATATCAATACTTAAGCATTTAGGATTAAATTATTTATATATTTTTAATTGAAGTATCAAATATTTAGAAACTTCAATCTTTCATTAGTATTCTTTGAATCTGACGTTCATTATTTTTTTAAACGTTAAATACTATTTTGTTACCTTATATTATTTATTTAGTGTCCAAATACGTTAAGTTATACTATAAAATTGCTAAATATGCTACGTTATACTATAACATCGCTAAATATGCTACGTTATATTATAACATCGCTAAATATGCAACATTATACTATAACATCGCTAAATATGCTACGTTATACAATAACATCGCTAAATACTATTTTGTTACCTTATATATTTGTTCTAATGCAGCTAGCAAACATTTCGACAATTGTCTTAGATGCCTTAAAGCAAGGGCTGCACTGACGTTACTCACTTAGCCCTATCCAGGAGGTACGTGTAACAATACCGGACGCGGAGTAACAATACCCACGCAACGCTCTATAATCATGTTAGACCGGGATCTACGGTTTAAAGCGGATTTCGAACAACTACAAACATCCATGGCACCATCGGGTCTCGAACCCGAAACCTGTGGTATCGAGAGCCAGAGCGAATGACTGGACAACGATTTGAATCAAGAAATAAATCAAATGGCTTCTTAAAAAGAGAATGAAAAAGAAATGTTTCACATTAACAAAAGTAGTGTCGACTATGATAAGCAACGCTAAACTTTTTATCTGAATGGTTTAAAATATCTGAAGATGGAGTTGTATAAATGCAATTTTCAAAATATTCATTTCGATCTATTGCTGAAAAACATTAAAAAAAAAAAAAAAATTCTAAGCATCAGTTAGTATCAGAGGATTTGCCGACTTTTGAATAATTTCCATAAAAATCAACCTTTCTCGAAATATTTTTAACAAATAATAAAATAATCTTTTCCATACATTTTTTTAACGTACTATCCATAAAAATCCTCATTTTCTGTCATTTACTAAAAATTATCTTTTTCCATACATTATTTAATGGACAATTTTTATGGACATAAAAATCATCCTTTCCATATATTGCTCATTACATGTTATCCATAAAAAATATTTTTCCAAGCCTTTTTTAAATATTGTCCATAAAAATAATCATGTCTTGGTATGGCGATAGTTGCTACTCTGGTGTGCTTATGAACGAGTGATATGCATGTGTCTGCAACTCAATCTGGACGAAAATACCTCATTTTAGAGGTTTGGTTTGTTGCTCTACGGTCATCTTGTGCACACGTTAGGCTAAACAGACTGGGGCCTACAGTTTAAAGTGGATTCCGAACCACTACAAACATCCATGGCACTGCCGGGACTCGAACCCAATACCTGTGGTACCGAGCGCTAGCTACTCGGCCATCAGGCCCCTCTCTCATTTTAGAGCAGGAAAAGAAAATTTAAATAATACCTGCAATCACTTATCTTCGTCATGAAAAATTCCCATGCTCAAACATCTCTTGAAAGACCTCGGTAAGTTCACAAAAAACAACATAACTGACAGCAACCGAATTAGGACGAAAAAAGAAACTCCCTCGAATCTTAATTTTTAACTGTATACTAGTAGTATGCCGAAAAAAAATTCGTACAAGATCGAAACAAAAGAATAACCGTTCATCAGTCATTTTCGACAAATAACAGATGGATAAACGATGACTGAAAAAACAGATCACAGAAAATACGGCTACTAAAATGAATGAATCATTAAAAATAAAAAGTTCGCTCACTCCTATAAATTGACAAAACTGAAAAAAAAAAAAAATTTTTTCTAATGCATCTGGCAAACACTTAAGACAATTGTCTTGAAGATGCCTAACAATAAGGCCTAAGACGCAACACCGACGTTACCACTACAAACATCCATGGTACCGCCAAGATTCGAATCCGGAGCCTGTGGTACTGAGCGCCAGAGACTTCACTTGGTCATCAGGCCCCTATATATATTTCTAATTTACGTGATTTGCCATAGTTGTTAATATTAGAATTCAAACTTTAGCATTCCTTGAAAATTTATATAATAAAAAAAAAAATATTTGTTCTGACATGTACGAATAAATTATTTTTTCACGTCAGAAAATTTTATATATAATCAAATATATATTTTTATTTTGACATGAACAATATCTTACAGAGAAATGAAATCATTTTAACATAATCATTTAATCTTTCCATGTAAAAAAAATTACATTAGTTAAAAATTAAGGTTAGAATTCAAACGCTCGCATTCCTTGAAAATTTATATAATAATAAAAAAATATTTGTTGTGACATGTACGAATAACTTATTTTTTTTCACATTAGAATATTTTATATATAATTTTAATTTTGACCCGAACAATAACTTAAAACAAAATAAAATCATTTTAGAATCAAATCTTCCAAAACAAAAATAATAATAAAAAGTAATTTCTATCATTAAAAGGAACTTTTCTATTGAACAAATAGTGTAGTCCTGTCATGGAATTTTTTTTTTCTTTCTTCAAAAATTTGCAAAATCTGCAAAATTTACAAAACTGATAAATAATTTTGATAAGTAAAACTGATTGCAAATTAATGTTTAACTCTAATTTTGTTTTTTTGTTTTGTTAAGAGATAATATCTGATTATACATAACTGATGCATTTTTGCAATAATGTACAATTGCTAAAGCACACTAATTTAATTCAATTAAATAGTAGATCAAATAAAATAAAAAAATCGCAATAAATTAAATTAACAGAGTAAACATTTTGAAAGAAACTAAACAAGTCAAAATCTATTTAAAAGTCGTTGGTTTTTTATTTACGGTATCGATTTGGGAAGAGTGACTCAGCGATGTCATGAGTCACTTTCAACAGCTGTTAAGGGTTCATTTATATTTTTGTTTAATTTTTTTACCAACCTATTCTTATTGGTTTATTTAATTACTTGCACGTGCCTTTCTAATTTTTTTCACGTGTTTTTTTTATAAAATCGTTTAGGATTTTTTATTTCATCTGTTTTTCTTTTTTTTAGTTTTAAACGATAGCTGGTCTTTGTTTATTTAAGACTGCTATTATGCGTTTTGTTCTTACTTTAAATTCTAAATTTTTATGGCTGCTTTGTATATCGGCCCATCCGATTAAATTTTATTTATTATTATTATTATAAAATAATAGTAAGTAAATAATAATAATAATAATAATAATATCATAATTATTTAGAAGCACTAATTACTTTCAACTTTTTTTATAATTTTTTCCCTCTCTTATTGTAGATTAATACGGAGATCCTTGGCCGCGTAGAGACCACTAGCTCCTTCATTTTAAAATGTTTAAACATAGCGGTGGTCTCATGCCCTTTGAGTTAATAAGCAAAATAGATAATTAAATGCCCTTTTTTTTTTTTAAAAAAAAAAAAGAATTATTTATTTAATAAAATTATAAATAACAAAAATTTCAAAAGTGTAAATGTTGATGAAATCAGTTGCACGTAATAAAAAAAAATAATAAAGCAGCATGAGTAAAGGTCAAATTAGGAGAAAAGCGAACTTTTTTCAACTAGGCAGTTGTAAGGAATTAATTTAAAATATTCAGAACAGTGCGAGGTCTTTTGCTATTAATTTTTTCCCCAGTCCTATTTAACAGTGATTGCTGAGAATTTCAGCTACGAGCACTGTCATAGAAAACTTATTGCTTCAAAATCACACATATCTACTTAAATTAAAAAAATCGATAAAATTTCCTTTCATAATATATATTTAGGTACTTACGTATTAACGATACCTTGGCGACAGTTGCCGCAGCTACAGATTTGGCGGTTTTTAAGTGGTGCCAATCTACACTTAAAATTTTTGTTCCAAATAATAAAATATATAAAACGCGTCATTTAAAATCAAAACGCTTTCAAAATTCGACGTCAACTCCTCGCACCAGCAGTATATGAATCTCAAAGCTGTACAAAATGGAATTATGCTTCCCTCAAACCAGTTTTCTTTTGTAAGTCCCACACGATAAGCACACTGACTGAAATTGCATTTCCAAAACTTACGTTCACCAAAATAAAGTTTCATGTCATGGGAATTGGGACATTTTCGTTGTTTAGGTAAAATATCTCGCTCCTGAAAAAATAAAATTGCATCTTGTTCTGTTTCTGGCAAATCCCAAATACGCATTTTCGTAGCATTATAAAATGGCGTCAAAACTCAGCAAATCTGCAGCTGTTAGATTGGCGCCACTTAAAAACCGCCAAATCTCTAGCTGTTAGATTGGCGACACTTAAAAATCGCCAAATCTGTCGCCAAGGTATCGTTAATACGTAAGTACCTATATTTATTTATTTTTCATGGAAGAAAAATTCAACTTATTGATAATTTGACCAACTTCGAAAAAGTAAGAAAATTCAGTATTAGAATTCTGCGAGTTCCAAAGCAAAAATGTAAGTAATATGGAACATATTCAGGCCTTTATACGATAAAAAAAAAATCGTAATTGTGCATTTGATACATATAAAAAAAAAAAAGGAAAGACCATGCCCGATATTTTTAATCTATTGATTCATTTATAAAATACATTCTATAAAATTAAGCACTCTATTAAAAGGAAAATATTTTAAGCATTATTTTTTATTTTATTACAAACTAAAGCGTTCGCTAAAATTTCACTTTAACAAATTTTGCTGAAAAAAAAAAAAAAAAAATTGAATAAAATTTATGAATTTTAATTAAAAATAATAATGAAATCTTATATGTATCAAATATCAATATACAAAGCAATATCATTTGAAAACATTCTTCTCTAGCTTGTATCGAAAATTTCATCATGCAAAAACAAATTAAAAAAAAAATAACGTATGAAAAATAATCAATAACAAAAATTTTATTATTTATTTTACAGAGAACACTGATGCCTTTTCAATTCTTAATAAATTCAATGAAAAATTTTAGTTTCATATATATATATATATATATATATATATATATATATATATATAAAAAAAAAAAAAAAAAAAAAAAAAAAAACTAACCTGCTTATAAAAATAGCAATTCCTTGAAACATCTCTTTGTTTTTGAGGTCTCATGGGGAATTTTGTTTCTTTGTTATCGCTGGATTTTGGTTCTTCGGAATCAGTGGATTTTAGTTTTTCGTTCTGATTAGGTAGCAAAATATCCGTCAATTGTTCTCTCTGCGTAGGGTATTGCCTTAAGTGTCCATTAATCTTTAAAATGTGACGGAACCTGCATTTAGCCCCAAACCTACAGGATGCTTTTTTAAAAAATTTACAATTCGATTCTCCAAATTGCTTTCTGGGTAATTTTAGTTTACCTGACTCTCCTCCGTGCCTGAATAGACATTTATCTCCATATCCACAAAAACCTCTGTTGTAGTAACGGCAATTCTTAGTAGGGCCTACATTTTTAGCCTGAGCATCATATGAAATTTCATCTACCATTTTAAAACCATTTAAAGGTAAGTGAGTTTCTTGGAATGAGTAATATCTACGATTATTTTTTACTAATTCGAACAGATTATGATTACCGAGGCTTAACTATATTTTTATTCTGTAGAACTGTTAAGCTAAGTTGTTGTTTTACTAGAATGTTCTGTTTCCAAAATAGAATAATTTAATTGATTGATTGACTTAACAGCAAATAGAAGTTTTTCTGGCAATACCACTTACGGCAATACCCTTTGTACAGCATGGCAGTTAGTGAAATAACACAGAAAATGTAGATATTCAAAGTCCTAATTAATCATAAAAATCAGGGTTTGAAGTTCCTTTCATTTATCCTCAACTATATCCCGAAAAAGTAATTGTGATGTTGTGCTTATCCTCCGAAGTTCATTTGTTGTTTAAATCCTGACAAGCAACTCTAGCGGCTAACTGAGGTGTAGGCGTGAGTTGCTTCAGTTTCAGTGTTTACTGTTTAGTTGTTTCTAACACAGAACAGATTCGGAATCTCCAACTTATAAAAAAATGTAATAATTTTCATTAACATTAATTTTTATAATATATCTTTACATATCAAGTGTTCTTATTTAAAAGAATAATTTTTGTTTGAAATAATTTTTTTTTTTTTTTGAAATTCAAAATAAATTTTTTTTTTTATATTTAGGACAAAATTTTGTAAAAATAATCACATGAAAATATTTGTTGTAACGCGTCTTAATATTTTGAAAATTCTATTCCGGCTTATTTGTCGGTAGAAATTTGTTCAGAAAGAGATGATTTTAAAATAAAGTTTTAAATGTCATCGGAGAGAGAAATTCAGCTTTCAGATTCTTGTAAGTAGCCCGCTAATTCAATGAAGAAACCGCAAAACAACAACAAAGACCCAAGTCACCCCATTCTAATCTCCGGCTGCGATTGCTAGTCGTATTTGTGTGATTTCGTTTTCAAATTTGGCAACGATACCATGCAGCTTGAAAATGAGGCATGGACTTAGTCTGACATCTTTTGGTTGTTAATTTGAACTTTTTTTGAATAGTTAATATTTGTGTAAGAACCCAGCAAGCGACAGTTTCAATGATTCTCGCCAGAAGAATTGATCGTTATGAGTAGAATTTAAAAAAATATTATTTTCACGTACAAACTTAATATTTGAATAAAAAGTTACTTTAACCTTCAAAATTGTTTTTGAACACAAAATTTTAAAATGATGCCAAGTCGTGGAGAGCATTTTGGTGAAAAATCCTACAAGTGTGATGTTTGTGACAAGAAATTCAGACGGAAGGGTTATTTGGTGAAACATTTAACCATTCATACCAATGAGATGTCACATCAATGCAATATATGCAATAAAGCATTCAATTACCATAGTAGTTTAAAAATTCACCAGCGCACCCATACGACTGATAAGCCTTATGTGTGCAGTGTATGCAACAGTGCATTCAATGATCTCAGCAATTTTAAAAGACATCT
Source organism: Caerostris darwini (assembly GCA_021605075.1). Lineage (NCBI taxonomy): Eukaryota > Metazoa > Arthropoda > Arachnida > Araneae > Araneidae > Caerostris > Caerostris darwini. Next base: position 411,215 of record BPLQ01008976.1, read on the forward strand.
TCTCATTCATACTAATGAAAGGCCGCATACATGTGATCTTTGTGACAAAGCATTCAGATATAGGCATAGTTTGAACAAACATGTGTCACTTCATGAAAAAAAAAAGATGATGGACAGTAAAGCATCTTAAGGTAAGATGTATATCAGACCTGCAGAAACTGTGGCTGAGTGTTGTAAGGAATACAAATGTGAAATTGTAGGATTTAGACATTGTGATTTTTATATATTTATCTTATTTTTTTGAGATCATAATTATAAAATAATTTTCTAATTTTAATCAAATACTTAAAAGTTTTTTTTTATGTGGTTGAAAATTTGCTAGACTTACTCAATGAATTAAAAAAGGAAAAAGTGGAGGATTATTACACTACTGTGGTTTATTTATCATGATATTACTGATACTGTGTTATTTTCAAGCTTTTCTGTTATTATCGAATTAGTACATTTTATATGTGGCACCCCTGAAAAATGGGTCACCTCTGATGTAAATAAATGTTCGATTTTTGCATTAATTGCTGTATGTATGATTTTAGGGGTTTTCTGAAACAGTTCCTAACAAATTTATATTTGATTCCAGTTTTTATGAAAAAGTCTTCATGTATCTTTCATTAATGTGTAATTAAAATTGAATTTTTTTTGAAGTTCTTGTATATTTTACTGCTGGATACCATATGAGTTTATTTATTTTTTCTTAAAAAAATATGCATAATTTCTTTTATTTATTAATGCTGATTATAGATTACAATATACAGTTCCTTTCAAAATTAATTAGCACAAATTTTTGCAAGAAATAATTTTCTTTTCTATTTTATAAATACATAACAGATGTTTAATAGAAAAAAAAAATCAAAATAATCATTAAAACACATGTGATTTCTGAATAAAAATAGAAAACATTTTAATTTAGGTATATATTTCATTAGTAACGGAATATTTTTTTCCCACCTTCCTTTTTTGTATGTTTGTAAAGTAAGTTTTTTTTCCTTTCATGTTTTTACTAATTAAAGCTAATAAAAACTGCTGGAAAATACATAAATTGGTGAATTTATTCAAATAAATTTTGCATAATATCCATAATAAATATGAATAACTTGTTTAAATTGTTATAGTTCTATTTGTAATTTCTTTAAAGCAGAGATGCATAGACTGGCTTGCCAATGCTTTTGTTTTCGTGCTATGTCTGTTTAGTTTAGTTGGAAACAAAAAATTTTAAGCATGAATAAAAAAAAAATAGAAATTAACTCATTACATTATAATTGGGTTGTATTTATATCTTGTTTTTGTTATTAAATTCTATTTGTAGTTTATTTAATTTGGATGCGTAGATTGTGACCTAATGTTTTTGTTATTATGCTGTGACTGTTTGTTTAAATGTGAATCTACTGATTGTGGTGCCAAAGGATGATAAATGGCTTAATGGCTCATAATAAGAAGAGAAAGAAATCTGATTGTCAGTTGGTGTATGTGCCTGTTTTAGACTTAGTACAGCATGACCATCTATGTTTTTTCATGTTGTTAAATAGGTTAAACATGTAAATTTGAGAAGTGGAAATTAAAATGCTGTTTTAAATAAAGTATGTAATATTATCTTCAGTAAATTATGCTATGGCTGCTGATGGCAAAGTGAATGGCTCTCGTTGCCTCAGGGTTTTGGTTCGAATCCCAGTGGTGCCATGGATGTTCATAGTGGTTCAGAATCCATTTTAAACCGTAGATCCCAGCCTAATATGATGGGCGTAGGGCTGACAACCCTACCTCGTAAAAAGAAAACATCTGTCTCAACTGCCTTGGCCCATTATGGGCTGTTTGCGCCAATGAAGAAATTATGTTATGAATATGTTGGGAGTTATTGATTAATGTTTATGGAATTTATTGTTAATAGCAATTTTTTTTTAGAACGTAAATCAATAAAACATGTTTTCTTGTATCTTTTAATTATGTCAAAGAATGCATTTATTTTCTCGCCAATCAATTTTTTAATCTAATTCAAAATTTCTTAAAATGATTGTAATTATACATGTTTATAATGTTATCAGCAATAAATAATTAATGCATGCTAGTAAAAATTTAAAAAAAAATATTTTATGTATATTTTAATTTTATATGTATGCATATGCACAATATATTTTGTATTTAACTTCATTGCACTGTTAAAAGAATTTGTACTTTTCACAAAAATATGTCAAGATTTAAAACATTTTATGAAGACCTACTGCAAACATTGTCATTGATTGTTAATAAACTGAATTAGTTTTTTAAATAAATTTATTTGTATCTAAAATTGGTACACTGATGCAAGAGTATTTTTTAATTATACCTTCACCAGTGTATTCGATTTTAGATTGCAGTGGACTAGCAGTTCCAAAAGATTGAATAGGTGTTTTTATACAAATTTTATTATTAGTTTCATTTGATTTTGTATACATCAGGTTTAATATTGGCAGTTAGATTGTAGATAAATGTTTTCTCTGTTGATGAAGTCAGTACAGAAATGTTTCAGCTGAAGAAATCACTTAGCCCAATAGTTGAATTTATGTATACTTCAATTATTAAAAACATCCCTATGTTTTAATTATTGCGAACTATTACTTAAAAATTCCATATTTATAAACATACTATTACCCTCTTGTAGTTTTATACAAATATCCTAAACAGGAAGGATTTAAAATAAAGTTAATTATATTATATTCAATAACATTTGGGGAAAAAATAAAGTCTTTGTTTCTACATCTATTATGGATACTGCAGCTTTACAAATTTATATTGCACTTATTGAGAAAACTAAAATGCATAGTTTTAAATGGTACCTTAAAACAAAGCAACTTCATTATTATTATGCCATTAAACCCAATTATTATATATGTATTTAATTCTATTAAGGATAAAATTTTATTGTTGATTTATTTATTTCTGTTAATAAATAAACATGCATATTATTTCATGAAAAAGTCAATCAAGAATAATTTTAAAGTGAAAAATATTTTATCGATTTTAATTTTGTTTTACAAATGAAAAACTCTCTGAAGATTAACAACAGCAAATGTAATATATATAAAAAAAAAGTACTAACAAAAAATGAACTGCAATATATTTACAAATGATTTTAATGAAACTCAAAACACCTTTTAAATTTTATAAAATTGTTTACGAAACAATCACTTTTGTAATTAATTTATAGCCAATGTTCTATTAAGCAAAAGGAAATTAGTTGAATAGAATGATAAGTGATATTAGATACAATCAATTCCTTGTTTATTTCACATTTTTGTTCATTAAAAAATTTTTTGTAATTTTTTTTCTTTTTCTAGCATTAATATAGTTTTTTTGTGGGATTTGTTCTTTATCCAAGCCGAGATTTTCAATTTATTTCTTTTTTATTTTAAAGTATAGTTATTTAACTCATTATATCATAATATTTATGTTTTCATTCATTTTAATTGTTACATAGTCATTAATGAAGTAACTGATATTTGAATATATGATTCACAATACAAATATCTTATATATAGACAGCTATATGCGATTATGTTCATTGTAAATTAAAACATTTTTAAATAAAATTACACCACCATCAAAAATTTTGATTTAAACTAAAGTTTAAAATTGATATCTTATTCCCATTTTTATATTCAGTGTACATATACATATATAAAAGAAAGGACAACCAACACAGAATGTCAAAACGTACTGTATTTCATGTGCTAATTTACAATAAATATTCATTACTCATTAAAAGTTTGTAAACATTCTATAAAGGTCAACTAACCATCATAAAATTAATTATATTTTGGTTTAAAATCTCCAAATTGTATACTACTTCACTTTGACAAACGGTTTACCTTTTAAAGACTAGTATTGGAAAAGAAAAGTTAGATGTGTTTAAATATCAATTCTGAGTATATATAATATATAACACATTTCTGAAATAACTTCTATACAGGTATAAATGCTTAACAGGTGACAAATCTGCATATTACAAAAAAGAAAGCATTACATACAAAATTTTCTTTCAATAACAGAACCACTACAAGAATTTCAAAAGTATTGAAGACTGGAGTATTCTCATCAATTGATTCAAAAAGTATATAACTATATAATAGTATTACACCGACAGATATAACTTTTTTTTCCAAAAGACTGTTACATACTTAAGTTATCTATGTTAATTAGCTATGTACATGGTAAATATCCAATAATTCCCATCACTAAGTTGAAATATTAAAATCTAAATAATAATAATGGTATTGCAATGACAATTAAATATCAGAGATTCGATATTCTTTCACAAGTCAAATAACAAACACAAAAGTTCCTGGTACAAAGCTCTGAATAATAAAATATGGCATTCTATACAATAATAGAAAACAAATTGGTTCAATTAACAAAGCTCATGGAAGATCACTTGTTCCCAAACCAACTCAATATGGGGAAGAAAAAAAAAAAAAAAATCAAAGCAGTGTTCCATAAATAGATTAATATTTTAGTAGTTCATAAAAAATATATAAATATGCACTTAGATATTTATAAAAAAAATTAAACCAAGAAAAAAAAAAAAAAAAAACGATTTTTAATGTCACCAATATGAAAATGTGTTCATATAATCAATTGTAAAATACCATAGGGTTTACTTCTAAAATAGAATAAAATTTATATACAGCCAAAAGATGTAATATTTTTCATTTAAGTATATAATAATATATTGATTATTATATAATAATCAAGTCATCACATGCATAATATCTTCAAAGTATTACATATTACTCTGAGTTCATATAGGTGACTAGCTTTTGTTCTCATTAAAAAAATAAAAATAAAATAGTTTAAAATTTGATATTAAAAATATACACATATAATAATAACAAAAAATTAATGTAGGATAAAATTTTGAATACATAACTTATATTATTTATAAACTTTTCAAGATAATTAAATTGGCCATACATATTTGTTGAGGAAAATAAAATTTAATTGATAGAAAAGTTATATTAAAAATAATGTACATTTACATAAAATATTTTAATACTTAAAAAAAAAAAAAAAAAAAAAAAAAAAAAAAAACATACATTTTCCCTTAGTTTTGAGTTTAAAAAATGTCCAGAATTGTATTTATATTTAAAAAATTATATTAAAAATTTATAAAGCATGTTTGGGAACACATGATTTTAAACAATCCAAAGAAAGAATAGAGTACAGAGGAATCTTATGTACATAATATAATCAGAATACATAAACAGATCTTTATATATATATATATATATATGTAAAGAATATTTAAACTACAAAGTATTCAAACAAAACAATAGAACATGTAATTTATCTAAAAAAAATAATAAAATATATTGAACAATTTTTAACACATAAAGTTTTAAGTAATTCATAAAATTGCTTTTTAAATCAACTCTCTTGACAATGCCAGAATAAAAAAAGAGAGAAAAAAATATATATACATTTAAGTATTTGCTAGCAAAACAATCAGATGTTAGTGCTCTTACATTTATATTGACTATACTAAAAAAAAAAAAAACATTAAAATGACCATACATAGTAAACAGCAATAAAATGTGCAGCAACACGTAGAATCAGTGCATATACAAATACCAACTTCTAATATATAAGCAAAAAGAAGTTAATAAAACTATTTTCTAGTATAAATTTTGTTTATTGTGAATATAATGTGATGATGCTAATAATGGATGGTAATAGCTATCCAATAATATGATATTCAGGCTTTTGAATAATTAAAATCTTTAGTACTTTTCTTTGGATAGCATAAGTAAAGAGTAGAGGCATGGCATTTTTTAATAAAAATGTTTCATTAAATAAAACTACAGAACAGCCCATAAGTCAGAATGAATTTGAACAACTATAACTATAAATTTATTAATTAAAAACTTGCAACAAATCAAAATCATAACTTGATTTCATTCAATTATTCTGATACAACCTGCCTAATTTCAACACAGCATCAGACTTCTTTCTGTATGACTACCTAAAAGAGAGTTTTTTTGTAAACAAGACTATAATATATTATTCATGGCAATTCATTCCTGTAAACAATTCATGGCTTTATTAATTTTTTTTTCAAAAAACTTATTATAAAAAGTATTTATTTCATTTTTTTTTCTAGTCCATGGACCATTCTGTACAGAAAAAAAAAAAAAAAAATTAAATTTCAAATAATTAGAAAATGATGACATCAATTAATTTAGTACTTTCTGCTGAAATCCAACAACAATGACAGTAGTGAACATTCAAGTATTTTTAGCAATTGAAATCTTTTATCAACAATACACTTAATTTTTGGATTACATCAAAACTGTTATACATATGCAATCATAAGAAATATTGTTTTTAAATGCTGCAAAACTAAACTATTTTGGTTTTACTTATTTACATTATGCCAGTCATTGAAATTTTAAATTGAATTATAATTATTGAATTATAATCATTGAATTATAATTATGCTTCTGCCATATACACAAAAATATAAATACTTTTTTTGCAATCAAATCAGCTCAATGTTGAGTAAGTAGGAAATTCCAGTGAATGTATCTAACTTGATTTTAATAAACATCCACAAAAATAACTTAAAGAGAAAAATACATTAGTAACACTTTCAAGACAATAACATTTTAAATTTTAAAAAGAATTATATTTGCCAAATATTTCTTTAAATGAAAAAAAGGGAGAAGGTAAGGAAATCTATTGTATTTTAAATTAAAATGCCCTGAATGCATGCAGAATTCTATTTCCAAAAAAATAATAATTTTTTAGTCATATTATATATACGGTGTTCCATTTGATTTAATCTTTAAGTTAACAGAAAAGTATTTCATTTTCCAAATTTTACACATAACCTATTTAATTCATTGTAATATTGAAATTCCATGTACAATAATTTTAAAAACTACAAAAGATACTTTTAAATATTAAACGAGAGAGATAGAATCTTTTAAACATAGAGTTAATCTATCAAGGAAAATTCATTAATTTATAAAATTTTAAGTTATGACAGAATATTCATGCAATTAATTATGATCAATATTAACAATCATGCAATTAATTATGATAAAAAAAATACCACAGTCTACATTGAGGTAATATTACAATTATTGTTCATCAAATACTTATAAAATCAAAAAGAAGCACAACATATTACAAAGCTCAAAACATATGGCATAACATATTAATCATATTCATGGATAAAACTATTTTTATCTATTTATTTATTTTTTTTACAGCAGACACAAAACTTACAATGCATATCTTTCATATTTTGTTGTCTTTATCACAAGACAATTAATAATTTTATCACATTTAGTAAATATTCATGCTAAATGACACATTGATATCTAATTATATACAAGATTAAATAAACAAGTCAAAAATTTCAAGCTCACAGATGCATTGATCATCTCCATTCATACAATATACCAAACATAGACACTACATAAATTACATATAATACCAGAATATGAGAATAAATAAATAAATTTATTGTAATCTAAAGGCTCTGATGTTTGTTCTAATCTAAGAAATGACTTCAGTGAAAATTTACAATTTTATGAAGAAAAAAAAAATCATAAATGATACCAACCAAAAACCAACTATTAAAAAAAACAAGCTAGAAATTCAAATTATAGATATATATATTGTCTCAGTGACCACCAATCTTTCCAATGTTACGCTACTTTAATTTTTAACAAAAACAGTTAATTTTACAAATTGTTTCTTTTTTAATTATTTTCCACATAAATATGTAAATTCATATTATTAACTAAAGAATGACTTGATTTCATTAAAATCTTAGAAACCAGCTTCGATAAAATGGTTGGTGAGCTCTAAAGGAAGAAATCCATGGTAGAATAAATAAGTTTTTCCTCATATTAAGTTATCAAAAAGGAGAAAAAAAATTTTTTTTAAGAGAGTTGAAAATAGCTTATTTTTCTTATAATTGTGGTGGTACCTTTAATGAAAGTATACATCTCAGTGCCCAAATATAGAGGTACAACAGCTTTTTAAGCCTAAATATCATTGGAAATTATATGCTACATACTTTAATAAAGCACGCACACATACACAAAAACTTTACAATTTTTATGTCATACAATCATACTTTATCTATTTTTTTCCTTATTTAATTTTAAATGAGTTGATTTGTACTTCATTTTATCAAAGCTGGGAATAATTTTAAGCTAAATACCAATTTAATTTTTTTTCAATACAGAATAACAGTTTAAATAATTTATTTAATTGAAACAAACACAAATAAAAAAATTACATATGTAAACATACAATTTGTTATTACTTGAAACACAAAGTGAAAACTTTGACTAATTCTACCACAGATTCACTTCCTTTAAGTATACATTATTTACACATATATGAAGAAGAAATACATAATATTTTGATTCAAGTGGCACATAAAAACGAAAAAGTAATGAATAACAGTTTAATCTGTACATGACTTGTAAAGGAAAGGACAACCACCAGTTCAATTCTTTGTCAAGTTTAAAATAACAACAAAAGAAAATAAAAATCTCAAGAAACAAAAAAAAAAAAAATATTAAAATGTTTTTAACAAAAACCATTGAGACAGAACAAATATTAACTATAAATGTTACAATAACTTATTCTTTCAGTATTAATAATTATACTACTTATTAAAAATGTTAAATTGCAGCAAGACTGTTATTTAATGTAGGTATAAGGTTAAGAGTAGCTAAAATATTTTTTCCTTATTTAAACCATTTAAATTTTCACTTTTAAATGTAACACGACATTCTAGCGATATTAACTTTTTATACCATCTTTTTAACATCTTAAACGGAAAATCAGAAGTGAATTTTATCTTAAATATTACTATTAATTGCATTATTTATTAAAACTTCAAAAAACATATTAAACAGCAGTAAAAAAATGATGAAAATATGATATATAAAATAGACAAATGAGAAATTTAAAATAAAAAAAAGCTTCTACAATCAATTTCTTTTCCAATTCCTTGTTCACGTTCAAGAAACATTTTGTAAACAATTTCTAAAATTATGCTTTGATAATTATAAGAGTTGCTGTCATCACTTATGATAAAATCCAATAGAAAAAAGTCTTAATTTTATTAAAATAATGCAAATAAACATTAATTATATATATATATTATATACTTAATGTTTGTCTGCAATATTAAGAAAGCTAAAACATAACATAATCTCGAATATATACATATTAAATTTTAATATTTTACTGAGAGGGAGGGAAATGATACCCATTTTAAGTTAATTATATAAGATACAGGATTAACAAATCATATTAAGCATTTTTTTTTGTTGAAGAAAATTTAACTCTAAAAAAAATTGAAAAGAAAGAAATGAAATACATGGAATTTTAAAAAACAAATATGAATTTTTTTTTAAAAAAGATGATTATGGAATTTATGAATTTTTATACTGATGTGCCATAAGAAAACAATTTCCTTAGTTAAATATAAGTTTCAAATTTTGGGTAATTTACAATATAATTGTATTATTAATTCTCAGAACAAAGATAAAAAATAATCAAGAAATAAATAATTTTTTACATTGTGATGACAATAATAATATCTAATCATAATAAAATTCTGATCACCATTGAATAGAAAAAGTGCAATTGATGTTTTCAGTGATTAATTACATCTTCTGAAGAATGTTATTTAATTAATCAAATTTTCATCATTAAATTCTTTTTTCACTGTTTTCTGTTCTTTATCAAATTCAATGTACATTAGATTTTTTAAGAGAAATACATCCATAAAATATGAAATATAATACCAATATAATACTAAGTCATTCATTCTAAAATCTTTGTATATTTTATTAATGACATTTAAAATAAGAACAGTAATAATATGATAATCATTAACTTGTAGCATTTACAATTTTTCTAACACAAAATCTTTTTTAATTTGAATGAATAAATTATAATTTTTGTTTTTTTCCAATTGATAAAAAGTTTGTTCGTGCAATTACATTTCACTTCATTTCTTTAAATAAAAAAATTATTAACCTGACATGTTGTAAATAACTCAGGAGTGATTGTGAGTATCACTAAAATTTTTTGAACTAAATGCAAAAATTTCAACAATTGTGACCAAAAACAAACTAGATCGCTCTCTAAAAATAACACCTTCCCAGCATAAAAATTTGAAGGGGTTTAAAAAAAAATGTCATGTGATTCCACTTAATAAAGATGCATTTTCAGCATGTAAAACAAGCAATTTTTAAATTGCAAGATGAAATTTTTGGAAATGGTAGAATCAAATTTTAGTAACACAATCACCCCTGAATAACCATAATAATTTGTGGGCAAAATATGCAATATACTTTTTAATATTTTCAAAATTCATATAAAGTCACTTTAATATTCATTGTGATTTAAATGAATGTTACATTGTTTTTTAGATTTCATTAAAATAATACAGTTATATACTATTTTTTAATCTGAGCTTAACAATAAAAACATAATACTCTTACTTAAAATACCTTTTAAAAGTATATATTTTTCATATTTTCTATAAAGAAACATGATTACTCCATGAACTGAAATACTGTACTTTCATATTAACACAGACAGGAAAAATTCAATCAGCTCAGTTTTAATTGAAAGTTACAGAAAGTTTTTACATTTAAATAGTGAAAAATCTCATCTATAAATAAATTCAAATAGAAGAAAATAAACGTGAAACAGAAAGAAAAAAAAAATTTCCACTAAAGAGATTGTCATATTTTAGTTTACTATATTTATTACAGGAAAAAATTATATCTAATTTTTTAAAAACGCATTAAAAAAAAAAAAAAAAAAGATTTTTTTTTTCTATATGGAAAAGATGAATGTAATTTTCATTTATTTTTATACACTTGCAAGCTAACTACTTTAACCAATGTGTTTTAAATGCTTTAAACCTCATAATTATGTAGCAACGTCTCCATAATGGATTCTATTTTATAAAAATATCCATTATTTAAGAAATATTTTTCTGCTGAATGATATGCACAATCAAATATCTGAATTAAATTATACAAACAAAATTAATTCACTGAGAACTTTTTGAGCAAAGAGTTAAGATAGTAGATACATCTATGAACTTTAACAGGTACCATTGACAAAAGGCGACACAATCGAATCATGGAAAGATTCAGCCAAATTCATCAATGTGCGTTACACTGAAACAATCAGCAATCCTTTTCTCATCACTATGATAATTAACTACAGACAATACTCCAGAAGGCCTTGTAACCATTTTATTAAACACCGGTGAATGTAGTTCACAATTTTTAAAGTCTCATAGCACCTTTTTAGTTTTAGTTTCTTCCTTTTCATGCATTCCTGATTAAAATTTTACTTGGAAAAAATCAAATCGTGATTCTTCAAGAGGAACTCAGTGAAGTGGTTAATTTTGGTGATGGAAAACAGGGAGGCTTGTTTGTTGCGTGCCCACAGCAGATTTGGTCCAAAGACAATCGCCAAGTTGGAAGCTGTCATTTTGTTTAAGTCACTCCGATCTATCACCTTAAAAAAAATATATAAAAAATTGGAAGAAAAACAATTATACATAATGTTTAACACAATAACTTTCTCTTAATACAGCCAGACAGGCCTGGTATCCACTAGGCCTATCATTGGGTTTCAGATGATTTCAAGAACTGATTTTGAAACTGTTCAAACCAAAAATTCCTGTTATTAGCGAGTTTTTGCATACCGTACTTCAAAAATACCCTATTTTTAAAGTGCAGTATGCAAAAATTCTCTATTATGTATGGATTTGTAAGTTAAATCTAGAAGCAGGATTTCTTTCATTTAGCTTGAGGAATATTGATGCAAAATTTCCATATGTTATCTCTGATAGGGTGTTCATTTTAAAATGTTGAGATACATTGTGAATAAAGAATAGCTGAACTCTGTTCATGGTGCCCTCTCAAGAATAATTAATATCCTTTTGGAATGTTACATGAGCACAAATACAAGTATGGTATGATTATGATGTACAAAAGTTTTAATAAGTAGTAACAAATCTTTCAAGACTTAGCAATTAATTCTCAAAGTAATTTATTTTAACATATCTAACAATATGTAGCTGAAAATGGCTAATATCTAAATGTACTAAGTGATATTTTTAACCATAATTTATTGCTATTTTAATTGTGAAGTGTACTTTAAATTTAAAAAGTAATTTTTTTTTATACAAAAAAATTAAATGTTGAGCTTAGTTATACATATTAGAAAAAAAAAAGTGAGCAATTTACAGTACTGTTTGATAACCTTGTTATAAATAATTTATTAAACTTAATAATTTAACTGTTTTAAATAATTTTTAAAAATCATGTTAAAGAAAGAGAAGCTGTAACAATCTTTGGTTTTTTATTCTGATTTTTTAAAAACCAATTCCATTAAATCTGAAATTGCAATTAACCATATTTATTAAAATGGCATTTCAACTTGCTTTTTATAAAATACTATTTACTTAGGTAATAGATTCATTTAGCAATTAATCACTCGCTGTCACTTTAGCCAACATCTGTTCTCACAAATTTGAAAGTTGAACAAAACACACCAATATTTTTACTTTAAAACAAAAAATAGTAACAGATTCTTGATATGTTGAATAAAGCAATATTATGTGTTCAGTGTTTTTCATTGCATGAACAATTTTGTGACAAATGCAATGATGTTATTGAAGAACACAGGAGTAGTTGAACTTTGCAATCTTGAAAAGATAACATTGAAAATGATACCTGATGCAGGAAATTGTCACTGGAATAATAGTTGAAGTAAAGACAAACCTTTTGAATGATAGTTGATGAGTTTTTAATAAGCAGTAAAAACACTATTAATAAAATTGTTATGAAAAATCACAAAAAAATTTCATTTTGCTTGATTCCAAAGCAGAAAGAAGATAAAATTGTTATATGTTTTATTGTTTTTCACCCCTTCCCAAATAAACTGGAGATAAATTGTATATATTGCTTATTATCCTCAGATAATCTGTTTTTTTTTTTTTTTTTTTTGTTGCTTCATTAGAAGAAAAACACACCATGGCCACAAAAACTTCAGTTAAAAAATCCCGAGTAAAGGTCATGTTGGTGAACTTCATATTCTATTGAAGAGAATTACCTGTTAGTTAAAAATTTTTTTTTAATCCTCCTTTATTCTCTGAATTTCAACCTACAGACTATATCTTGTTTGCTAAAGTGAAATTTCAAAAGTATTTATTTTAAAAGAATTCAAATAATTCAGAAAATCAACTACAACCATTATTCAAAAAGACAAATTCTCTATGAATTTGGCAAGACATGCAGATTTAAAAACTATGTATATTGAAGTCAAAATATAATTTCTTCAAATTTTGTCCTAAATCTTGGTAGATGCAATGTATACCTGCTTAACTTTTAGAACAATTTCAAATAATGGAAAAAATGCGCAATTTCAAATCTCAGCAAAGTAGTTCAATGAGTCGGAATATTGTTAAAAAATACATAATTAGATAAATTAAGCTTTTTTTTTTTACTGTACATATTATGAAGAATAAAAAATTTAAATAGTTATTAATTTTTTGATTATGAATATTTAAAAAATTATTAACAGCTAAAAGAAAAAAAAACTAGATATTAAGTCATGCACACTCATTAAAGTGTTTTAAAGCAATGAATAACAATTTACAATTCAGATACTTTAGGAATTTTTCTCATAATTTATTGCAATTCGAAGAATTTGTTTAAGTGAAAAACAAGAAAAAGTAAATCAGAAGACTTGGCATGAATGCAATATATAATGCATTATTGAATTAATGGCTTATGAATGATAATATTTGCTACTACAGTTTATTACTGTTAAAATTAACTTTTTTTAATATAAAGATTAATTTTCTTCAATTAACAAAGCACTTTATTTTAAAAGGAAGGGGGGAGGGGGGAAAAAAGCTTAAAACACATAGTTTTTAGTGATTTTTTTTTTCTAATAAGATGAAAGGAAAATAAATAAAGAGTAGAATTTTCAAATAGCAATAATAAACAATTATAAAATATCTTTTAATAAATAAAATTATTGTTGTATTACCTTGGCTAAAAATTCAAACAGGTATCGCAATACTTCATAGTTATCTTCTGGAAGTCTGTGCAATATCAGGGATTTGGCAACAGGCAACTTTTCAATTGAAGTCAATTCTGAAACATAAAAATAAACATTTCTTGAAGAATTTTAGTATTTTAAGTTGAATAGAAATATTGTACTTTTTGTGAAGAGTTTGTGAAGAGTTTACGAAGTACTGCATTACGTTCTTAAATCAATTTTTAGAATGTATTGAAAAGAAAATTTGTAAAGAAAAAAAAAATACATAATTGAATAAGTACTGTGCGATTAATCTTAAAACAAATATAAGAATTTCTTAATAAAAACAATGCATTCTTACAATGTTACTAAAAATTTCAAACTCTTATTACAGCAGCCCCTTGATATTGGCTTTATATTTTACATTCCTTTTAAAGGGAAAAGACATAAAACCTTTCAAAAGTTGCTTATTGCATTGAGCTTTTTTTAAATTTAAAAAAAAAAAAAATCTTTAGACAATGTATGATATAATAAGGAACTACTGTACAATGAGATCATAGTTTACAGTACATGATTGTAGAAACATCTAATACAATCTTTAGTCTCATGTGCCTTATAATAACATTTGAATAACTTATAAATAAGAAGTTGATAGGATATAAGTATCATCCTCATCATCAAAATTGGCTCAATAGTCTTTTGCGAGACTTGGCCATCTTCAAAATCCCCCTTCTTTCAGAAATAAGATTTCCAGTTTTTCGCCTTGAGTACTTCAAAATCGTCATCTAGGCAATTCCTCTATCTCTTTTTAGGTTTATGCCTTCCTCTTTCATAAGAAGTTGCATTAAAAACCTTCATTCTGCATTCTATATCGTACATTGTCCATTCTGGACTTATACTCACTAGATGTCTTGCCCATCTTATTCTATTTAATTTAATTTTACAGATTTAATAATATCCTCATCATTATATATTTTACATATTTCAAAAATTATATCCTTTACACTATGTATTAATTTCCAAATCAGCCAAGAAAATAGTTCTCAGAACTTTTATCTTAAAGACAGCCATGGCTCCATCATCTAAGTCCATGTTTCTGAGGCATTAAGTCAAAATTGATTTTATCAGTACCATGTATAAAAGAATTTTTGTCCTTCTCTTTATCAAATGAGATTTCAACAAACTTCTTAAAACAAGAAAGCAGTGGTCGGCTGGAGTAATCTTTTTCCTAATTTCAGGATTAAGATAATTTTGAGAGTTGATCTATGAATCCAAATAGACAGAAATTTTCAGCTGTATTATCCTATCATGGATTTAAATTCTTCCTTACAAACAACTGTAGCATTAAAATCACCTATAATAATCTTTCTACAGCAAGAATCCTAGAGATGGTCAAGCTTATCATAAAAAGAATCTTTCTCATCATCATCCTTTTCCTCAGTTGGTGCATACACATTAATAATAGAATAATCAGCAAAATTTCTGAATAAAAGTAAGAAACATAATCTAAGTGAAATGGCCTGAATGTCCATGGTCAATTGACAAATTTTTTTTGCTAAAGATAAATACAGTTTTCTATACATGATTTGCTTTATGCCAGCTACAAAAAGGATATGTTTTCGCTTCTCCAAAACCCTGCTGCCAGTCCATCACATTTCCTGGATTGCCAGTAAGTCCAATTTATGAATCTATCTGTTCGATCAACATCTGCAGAGTTTTTCCTGACAAAGAGTGTGAATATTCCAAAAGCAAATCTGATATTCCTTAATCACTTCCCAGTTAAACTCTGTGAAGGCTGTCTGATATTAACTTCTTTAGACTTTGCAACAAAGGGCATTTTTACAGGGTACGGTTGTTAGCAATATGCCTAATCAAGAGGGCCAGTACTCTAATATAATCTCCAGGGGTTGGGTGCCCAGTTATATCCTTAGATGCTAGGTACTCATTTTAGTTGCCACTTATGACATACATGCTCTACAGCGGGATGATTCTTTCATACCCAGTCAGATACGAGTATATATATTTATAATTTCAAAATATGAATATATATTTTTATAATTTCAAGATATGAGTTTATACATTTATAATTTCATATAAAATATATTTTGGTCATTTAGTTTAATTTAATCCTTTGCACCCGAGGGCTCCGGAGCAGAGGCATTTAAAATTTGTCTTCAAGCTCGAGGGCTCCACTACGGAGACAATGCAAATAACAATATAAATAATGCGTATATCAAACTTACATGTGAATATGATCTTTTCACTAAAATCGCTTCTGCTAAATAAGTTGCTGGTAATACGAATGAAAAAAAAAGCTTCAAGTGCAAAGAGTTAATAAAAACAATTAAATAAAATATATTTATTTTCAACTATGTTAATATTACTTATTATACTCAAATACTATATAAAAAATTGAAAAAAAATAAATAAATAAATAAAAACTACACATAATATGTAATGTTATATTTTTTTACAAAAACCTTTATTATTCTTTTTTTAATGATACCTACCTTGAAAAGTCATAATTTCATCATATAATTCAAATGTCAGAATAGGCTCTTCTAATTCTCTGAGGAAAGTCTTTAATATCACAGCAGGGACATGAATATCTCCATAATCATCAAAAGATATAGGTTTACCTAATATTTAAATCAGAAGAATTTAAAATAAAAAAACTACTTAAACAATTAGATATATTAATTGCCCTTTTCAGTTTGAAAGCTCAATATGATAAGAACCAATTTCCAACCATCTAACAGGACAGTTAATCATATAATAAGTATGAATCGATCACTCATATGGCTTTAAAACAATAAGTAGCAACTTACACTTATAACTTCTAAAGATTTTTCTTTCGAACATCTAAAATAACAAAATAGAAATTCAGATAAATTAGAAACATTGCTATACAAATAAAAGATGCAAGTTGATGATGGAGAAATTTTATATTGCGTTTCTTTTGATGCGTATATTAAACTTACATGTGATATTTCAATTTTTTCTAAATATTAATTCACATATATAACGCAAATGTATCTCATAGGGTTATACATAAGCATTTAATAATACTTAACAAACTGAGAAATTCAATAATTCTACTAGTTGAATTACTTAATACCTAATTTCAGCTCATAGATAAAATAATTATTTGTACAGTTCAAAATACCTGAACTCATACTCTAAAAATGAATTTTTACTTTAAATACAAATGTGACAAATGCTTAGTTACTATTCTTCCCTCTGCTACTGTTATATTATGTCAACATTAATAACATTTACAATGGCACTCTTTAATTGATTAGGTTGAATTTAAAGCATGTGCTTTAAAAAAAATTCTCATTTTGAATTCAGTTATAATTTTCATTTTGCACAGACAAAATAACTCTACTTGTTTGTGGATATTTTGCTCCACATTGTTGACTAATTATTGTATCCATGTGCATAATGCATAATACTTGATAATAATGTACGATCTTGCAGCTGAACTTTTGGCTAACATTTCGTATCACTGTCAAGACACAAATCAACTCTTGAATTAACAGTTACAGAATGCAGCAATGTACCTCCTCTTGTAATACATACCTATTGTACTATACTTAAATACTTTACTTATGGCTATAGTTGGCAAATTTTACCAATTCAGTTGAGCCAAAATAGACTTAAGTAAACAGCCTGTATATTGCCATTTTATTAAAATCTTTATAATTAAATGAGTTAGGAATTTTTTTTTTTTTTGTTGAAATTTTATTTTAACTGTTTGTTTACAGATAATTTTTTGACATACAGAATATATTTTAAATTTTTTAGTAAGTAATTTTTCAAATAAATTCAATTGAACAAATTACTTACATTTACAGCTTAATTCTTCACATCATAATTAACATCATTTAAAATAATTGCATCAAAACAAAATATTTATTGTCTTTTATAGTTACTCATTTATTAAAGATTTTACTGTTCAAGATGAATTTTTAAATGAATTACAATGATATGGATTGATTGCATTAAGGAAAATTAAATGGAACTTTATAAGTCAAATTTAATCTTCAGTTAAAGGTTGAAATTTTAATATTTATTAGAATATTTCTAAAGTAACATACTTAATTGAATAGAAATAAACATTAATTAATTAACAAAAAAAAATTAATGAACACTTTTACAAAAATTCATCCTACAAGGAGAAACATACAACTCTCCAATCAAACATCATTGATTTATGGTACAATTACTCTCTCTTGGAATAAAATGATATATTGATTACAGTTCTCTTAAATCCTCTGACATTTTTTAATGTTTTTTCCTTAACATTTACAATATCAATAGATATAATTATAACTACAAAACAAAATTAATTAGAAATATATTTACATTTTTTAACTAAACCAATTGTGATAAAAAGTATTTTAAAAATAATAATAATCGGCTGGTCTGATATAGATTTTCCATATAATTTAGAATTTAATGAAGAACAAAATGCATAACAGCAATCTAAAAAAACAAAAAAAACTATAGAATTCAAAAGAATTTTATTTTCTTGAAAAATCTCATCTTTAATTTGAATAAAAGGAGTAACTTTTCCTTCATCTGACAATTTTACATTATTTAATTATGTAATTATTAATTAGTGAAAAAATTTAAATAAACCATATAAGAATAGCTCATGAAGGAAATTTAAATAAACCAATCAGAACAGCATACATAACAATAAAGAACACTCATAACCAATAATAACAGCTCATAAACCAATAAGAACAGAAAAGAAATTTAAATAAATTAATAAGAATAGCTTGTGAAAGAAATAAAAAAAATTAAGCAATAAAATAAAAGTGGTCAAGAACATGAAAATTTTTTAATGACAAAATAAACGTCACCCATAATTTTAAAACTGGAAACTATCAGTATAGTCTATCAACTGAACGTATATCCTGTTTTCTAACAGTTTTCAATAATTTTCCCATCAAAAGAAAACTGGGCAACAGCTCAGATGGGAAAATTATAAAATTTGCAGAAAACTCAAGCATACAAGTAGACAAGTACATACATCGGCAATTATTATAGCAACATAAAAAGTGAACATGTATTTTTTTTTCCTCCCCTGGGAGAAGAGGCATAGTGAAATGGCTGTTACTGTTACTCAAGGCAAGTTTCCCTTTATATTTGTGATATTCAAACCTTTAACATTTATTCCTCACACCCAAGCAAGTCTGTAGCATCCCTACCTATTATGATAGAATTCATTTTACTTCAACATGATGCGAGTAGCAATATTCTGTTGAAATGTAATAATAACTAGAAATAAATATTTAATATCTTATTGCAAAGTAATCAAAAAATTTCTGTGTCATAGGTCATCAATAAAATGGGTTGCATATTATAAATGAAATATTTTCTCATCGAATGCCTAATATTTTCCTATACTATTATTAAGAAATATTTAATTTTGTTATGATACGGCAGTAGTTAAGTACATACAAAATATAACTAAAATTGGATTTATTAGTATAACATCTTAAAAATCAGCCATTACTTTTGCAGAGAGAAAATTAATGCAAATCAGTATATTAGTAATTTTGAAGTTCATAATTAAATTTTACATTCATGAAAATATTCTTCTATATTATTTTTTTTATTAGTTTTATTTATTTTAAATGCCAATTTTTACATGTAGTAAACGTCATATCTCAAAGCTTGAGAACCACTATACCTAACTATTTTGAGACAGAATTTCATCGATAGAATTTTTTATACTTCCAAAAAGTTAATAAAAAAAAAAAGATATCCAATTTACTTGAAGCAGCTTTAATAATTTAAATTAGCTATAATAGTAAGACTAAATGTAAAATTTTTTAATTGAATAATTGAACAATAATTAGTAATAGTAAATAATTTAATTACAAAATTATCAATACAAAAATTGTGAAATTGCAAACTTTGATGCAAATATTTAAAGCATATAGCACATATAAGCTAAGAAATTATATAATTTAAAACAATAATTTCTCTGATATTTAACATGCCTCTCACCTTCATCAAACAAAGCCTGAACTTCTTGTACTATTTTAGTGTTGGCTGAACGCCTAAATATTCCTTCAGTTTCCAATGCTAAAAGAAAAGAAATTATTAAAATAAAGACAAAGTTTTAACTGCAACAGATTAATAAAGCCACAAAAAAATATTTTGAAGGTTTACCATTATCATTATCTAAATAAGAAATGCATTCTTGCATGACACGTGGAATGACTTCACCCTTATTATGCTCTTTAATGCTGAAAAATAATAAAAACCTTAAAATATTATACATTATATCAGCAAAGATATATTTATATAATCATTAAATTAAATTTCAACTTATGTTCCAAAATGAATGTAACTAGAATACAAAACGAAAAATATTGCAAACATTTTATTTTATCATGTGCGTTTTTAATTATTAAAACCAGTCATGTAAGCTACTCTAAAATCAACTTCAACATAAAATTTTTTTTAATAAGAGATTTAACTATCGCAGACATTAAAAGAGAATTAAAATGTAAGTATTAAAATTTTTATTGCCATACACAATAATAATAACAATAACTTACTAAGAAATTGGAACTCTGAATTGCTGAGTTTCGAATGTGGGTATGTTTGTATGGAAAGAACTAGAAGATGTCATTTTAGAATTCTTGCAAACTGCAACTAACTTCTTGTCATGCCTAAAAAAAATAATAAAATAAATAAATAAATAGTAATAACAAAATTAGCAAAAAAATGTCTTTAATTATGACACCAGTAAAAGATCCTAAACGGCTGCTCAAATTAAATGCTTAATTTTAAAAAATTTTTGAAATTATGTAAAAAATATTACTTTTATACATATATGAATAATATATTAAATCTTGTACACGTTAAAATACAGTCAAAAAAGTATCTCTGTACTTAATAAATAAATAGTTCACAAAAACTAAAAAACACGCTTTTAGAGTTAATCAAACTAAAAAGTAAAAAATAATTGTTAACATAAGAATAAAATGACTGGCGAGAAAATGAATGTCACTGTTCTAAAAGAGTGGGGTGCTTTGTATGATATTTTTAAACTAACTCTGCATTTTGGAATGAAACTAGTGAAAAATTATAACACTTGATATCGAGCACCCCACGCTTTTAGAACAGTGACATTCATTTTCTCGTCAGTCATTTTATTCTTATGTTAACAATTATTTTTTACTTTTTAGTTTGATTAACTCTAAAAGCGTGTTTTTTAGTTTTTGTAAACTATTTATTTATTTTTTACTTTAATTAACTCTAAAAGCATGTTTTTTAGTGTTTTTAAACTATAATATTTAAATGAGGTCCCGGTACGGAGGAGTGGAACTATAGTACTCACAATAATTTAATTGTGAGTAAAACAAAGGCTAAATGCGAATAGTCCGTTGTGTCACTGTCCCACGTAGGTTTGAATGTCTTTACTGAATACTTTCATTCTACATGGGTTAAATTGATCTTCAAACTTATTAAAATATTTTAGTGTCATCGTTCCTTGATAAGTCTACAATTTAAATTAAATCTGATCGTTTAAAGTAGGGCAAAATCGAGCCCAAAGAGTCAGTTAAAAACAAAAATACAGGTGAAACTAATATAAAAGCGTATTAAAAAGAATCAACTGTTTTCTTTCTGAAAGATGCCTGTAAATGTTTCTTTGCAGCTTAAATAGTGTATATGAGGAGAAACAGATCTCCAGGGGAAAAAGGCAGTTACATACATACAAACATACAGGTAAAGCTAATAAAAGAGTATTAAAAAAATAATAAAGATATACACTTATAGTTTTTCTTTTGTTTTCAATAGAGAAAGTATCCAAGTTTTATATATATAAACTTAGTTGAAACAAATACACCATGTTGTTGTTTCTTATCCTACTTGGCTGGCCAAGCTCACGAGCCCATACGTACTCATGATTGAAGGGGAAGGAAGCAGCTTCTGTTGTGATGGAGCACCCGTAGGTAGAAGTCTGACTTTGGCTCCATGACGCTCTTACAGTCATAGGAGACCGGGACCTATGGCTTAAAGTGGATTCCAAACCACTACAAACATCCATGGGCATCGCCGGGATTCGAACCCGATACCTGTGGTACCGAGAGCCAGAGCGCTATACATAATGTATTGAATAAGTAAAATTTCAACTTAGTTTTGTGACAAGCCAGTCAAAATGGATGCAAAATTTAATTTTTCCCATTCATAAATATAATGAATCTAGAATTAATACTTTGTGGACACTGTTTTATATTCTCTTAGAACACATAAATATCCAAGAGATACTATAAATAAAATAATCAATCCTATTTTTTTGAAATCTTTGCATTAAAAGAATTACAAAAATATATCTTTTGAAATAATCATTGGGGATAATAAAAAGCAAATTACTTTACACCTTTATGAGAGTACAAACATTAGTGAAAATTAAATAGAAATTTATGCACATATAAGATTCATAGAAATTTTCTGTAAAAATTCCAATATAAGTAAAACATCTATATTTTATATTAAAAATCACATACTTTAGGTATATCAAGTAAAGTGAAATTTTATTAGGTGGCTTACTCTAAAACAGGTTTTGGAATGGCAAGTTGATCAAAATGGAGATGTTGTTTCAACTCATGCAGATAATTTACATACATAACTTTCTTTCCAAATTTTGCACTAAAAAAATAATAATGAAATAGAAATATTTTACACTTATATATACAAAATGTCATAGAGTGTTTTGATACTTCATAAAACAGCTTAATAAATACCTATAATGATAAGGTTAACTTACCATGATTAAGGTTACTCAATAAGTAATAATAATTTGACTTCTAAATAGGATAGTTAATATTATACTAATAAGACAGTCGTTATCAAAATAATTACATATAAGAAAATATATACAAATATACAATAAGAAAATTATGCGCAAGATTATAAGACGATTATACATCTGTGGAAAAAAAAAAAAATCGGACAAAAAATCGTCAAACATGGATAACTACTGTAGTTTCAAACTAAGCTAATTTTTTACAGTTTAAAATCAATGCTATTGAATAATAAACTAAAATACATTTGTAAAAAACCCTCACATTTTTTGGATTATGTTAAAATTATCAAAATCGGCAGATTTTCAGTTTGGGAAAAAAATGTGCAGTTGCCTGCTCATTATATCATCTGAAAGATTAAATAAACTAAAAAAGCACTCCTCTCTGATTCTAAAAATAAATTCAAGTTTTGTGTAAACAAAAATGTTTTATTTTTATGTATTTTAATACCATGCCAAGAGGATTACACTTATCAGAAACTGAACCAGACAAAATAATAGGTTTTTAAGATGCTGGTTTAAGTGGTACTGAAATTTCACGAAAATTTCGAAGATGAAAGGCTATAGTTAACTAATTTCTCCTTAATCCAGGTAGTTATGATACAAAACAACAAACAGGAAGGAAAGATTATTTCTTGGAGGCAGAACACAGATGATTTGGCAAGAAAGGTAAATACAGAGGCTTAACTGCAAGCAAAAATGTCTTCCTTGCAAATTAAAGATGAGTTGCAGTTGCCCTACAACAGCCGAACTATAAGAAATGCACTGCATAGAAATCCTACTGTTGAAAGAAAAAGCTTTACTTTTTAAGTGGCATATTGATTGTTTAAGTTTTTCTCAGAAACATTTAATGGCTGGCCCCAAATAGAATGTAGAAATAAAATGTTTTCAAACAAAAAAAGTTTAATTTTGCTTGGACAGAAGTATTTAAGATTTACTGGTATGATCTGCATAAAGAAAATATTTTTTTTAAATGTCGAATCGGTCAAGATTTGGGCCGTCTTTATTCTAGTAATGCAACTGAAATTATTTTTATCAAAAAAAAAAAAAAAATTCTGTACTATATCAGGCCATGCTAGGAGAAAGCTTGTTGCCAGTTGCTGCTTTGACTACATCAGAAGATTGGATAGTTCAGCAGGGCAATGCATCTGTGCATTATTCAAGCTCTACAAAATCCTGGACAAATGTGAACTTTCTAAAATCTCTTCAATGGCCTTCTCAGACTCCCAATCCAATAGAAAACCTTTTCGCTATTCTGGCCTGAAATGTTTACAAGAATGGCCAACAGTACAGTAGTAAATCTTTTCTAAAAACAGCAATAAAAAAATTGGTGGAATAATGAACCACACATCTTTCAAGCTCTATCTGGTTCTAGGAACAGACGATTAATACAAGTAAAAGTAAAAAGATGTTCCCACATGACTTACTAAAGAATCAATCATTTCAACTCTATACTTTCTTTGAACTTCAACTACATGGTAAATTCAAAATCTCATAGAATTTTACATAATGTAACTAAACTTAAATGTATTTTTGTTGCGTTTTCCTTATAACATGATGTATCCTTACATTTTATAAGAATATGACATATATTTCTAGTCTTATGTCACAATTTTTACGAATATTATACTTTTTTTCCATGGTTTGATCATGGATAGCATGGAATGTAAACACCAATATAATGGCAGAAATAGATAAATCAATTACATGTTAGTCATGTTCGTCAGATATATGTGGAGCAAAACTGTTTTGGAAAAAAAAAAAGAAGTATAATAACGTATAATATGATTAAGCATGGAATTTTTTTCATTTAGATTTTCTCTTAAAATGTGTAATCTAAAATTTATAATTATTTAAAATTCTTTTTTGTAGCAATTAATATCTCTTCTAAATGATATTTCCATCTCTATGACGGCACAATTCAACTTGGCTGCTTGTCAATTTTCCACATTTAGTGGTTGGATTATGTAAAAAGTATATATACCAAAAAGTAAGTTTAAAACTGCCTAACTTAACTTATTAATTATATATAAAACTATACAGATTTTTTTCTCAATATTCCGTTTCAATTACAAGGAAAAAAAAATTGTAATTAAGCCTTTTATAGATAATATTACAATGGAAAACTTCATAAAATAGAAATAATCCATCTTAACCTTTTTATAACACATTTTAACTTTTTTATCTGACAAAATATTCATAAATGAACATTATTATTACAAAGAATTTTGGTACACATGATATTTTTACATTAATATCTTTAAGATGAATGAATTTTATGAAGGTGCAAATTCCAATACCTTTTTAAAAAGTCAATAAAAAAGTGTAAATTTTACTAATTTGAGTTATTTTTTTAATTTTAGAGGATTAATTATTTGCTTACCTTAAAAAATGCAATGAATTATTTGTAAACAAAGAAAAATTAATAAATAATACTTCTTTAAAAATACTTCACAACATAAATTTATTTCTTTACTAAACATCATAAGGTAAAATAAAAGTTCAATTTTAGTTTCTTAATAATAAATAAATAAATTCTCTTATTTTTCATTCATTTAGCTAACTATTAACAAAAAAAATGATGAAAATTGATTATCAATTAAATAATTTTTTAAGAAAAGCGTCAATTGTTTATAAAATAACAAAAGTTGAATTTTAAGCGAAGTATTATGAATTTTAAAAGTTAAAACAATTATTATGTACCCAGTTATTTTCAAAAATAAATATTCAAATTTAATAAATCCCATATGAAATTTAAATTTATATTACAAATATAAAAATTGTTTCTAGATAAAAACACATAAGTTAATATTTGCAAAGAAAATCATATATAATAGAAAAAATTAGATTTTAAAAAATGGTCTTCAATCTCAAAGACAGAACTAATGTAAAAATTTAGAAGCAGCAACATGTAAAAAGAAAACTAACAAAAAGGTATTTTCAGATAATTAGTGTTTTATTAACCTAATGTAGATTATGTCAGATTTTTAAAGGAGCAGAGAGAAAGAAATTTTTTTTCACCTAATGACAGGTTTAAATAACCTCCAAACAAAACGGATGAAATTAGTAGGGTGGACTAGATAAAGGGCTTTCAGATTCTTCTTGTATCTAAGCAAAAGAAAATATTTCATTTATTAATTTATTATACATACACATTTAATAATGTTAAATGAATATTATTTATAACAAAAAATTAAATAAAAATAAATTGCAAAAAATTTTATTGTTATTAAAAATTATAATGTTATAAAATATTATTTTAACATAAATAATTATATTTTGAGCAACGAAAACAAAAATTATTTTTAAGCACATATTTCCTCATTTTAGATTTGAAACTATACATTATACAAACTTTAATCTCAGCTGATTTGATTTTCAAGCATTTTCTACAACAATATAAATTTACTGAGTTATTAAAACTTGTAAAATTGACGGAATTGAAAATTTAGTAAGAAAAAAAATTAATCGTTTTAATTCTTTAATTATACTATAAACAACCAAAATGTTTCAAATTAATATATTAAAAATTGTGAATAAGTAAAGATAAACACTTAAAAAATTAAACTCTGTTCATAACAAATGTTAGAAAATGTTTTGTTATATTTTTAATTTTTTATAAATAAAATATAAGTTTGAAAAAAATATATAATTTTACAAAATAATAAGAAAGCTCACTTTCTTCCAAAAGCTTTGTAAGCTTCCCAAAGCCAACTAAGAGGTAATTTATTTTTGCTGTTTAATCCATAATGGAAGTACACTAAGGTATAGTCTGCTTCCACAAATTGATCTAAGGTGTGCATAAGATACCTGGTAACATAAAACAGAAAATTATTAATGTGTTTATCAATACATATAGAAGCAGATAAAGCCAACAAAACCTTATTTAAAAATTAGGGCCAAAGTGTTCCATGCATTCATGTATACTACATTAAAATAATGCACCATCAAACCATATAGAATTTTTTTTTTTTTTTACTTCTGGAATCACAGTATTAGATCATTCTATCTACAATTACAATTTGACTCCCCATGAATTTCACACTTTTCCTCATATGGGAAAAATCAACTAAAAATATGAAAATTTTCATCAGAAGCAGAATTATTGTCAGTATCGTACGAAATTTTGAATTCTCTTACAAATGAACAATGAAAGATTTGGTTCAGCATGCAGTTTGAGCATATGGAAAAGTGCATTGAACATGGTGGAAAATATTAAAAACATTAGCAAAATACTAAACAACAAGATTAATTGAGTAACCTATGCATTATTGTACAAAATAACAAATTAATAACAAACAAAAATTACTCCAATTGTTTACAATCTATAAGCAGATTATATTTCAAAAGTACAAATATTTATCAAGTTTCAATAATAAATCTAGAAAATGATGAATATTTTAAAATTATGGAGAATAAATAATCATAGCCGAATTCGATTTAGATTCGGTAATACAGCATTAAATGAATATCATTTTACTTAACTAAAAACGAAACATTTACCTCAGAAACCTAGCATGATTAAAAGCTTTATTTGAAGGCAATTTGCAAGCAGATATAACAATGACTTTCCGACCATATGAGTCATCACCTAAATAATAAAATTAAATTTACATTAAAGAGCAAAAAATATTAATAAATAAAAAAAATTCATTCATAATCTAGCAAATGATTAATTTATGCAATAAAGTCAGATAATGGAAAATTCAAAAACATGTTAAAAAAATGGGAGTGTGTTTTGTTTTACGAAATATATGTGATGTACACAATACATGTTAATATGACCATTATAGACACATTCTCCATATCACTTGTATTGAAATTATAGTATTATTATTTATTTTGATAAATTTTAAAGCAAAAAAACTAATATACGAGACTGACATTCTCAACTTATTTTTAATGATTGAGACTTCAAAATTTAAATGACAAAACAGAAAAATAGTGTCCAGTACATCGTACAATTAAAATGTTATTTAAAAATATAATAACAATATGAACTTAAAGTAAAATGAAATATAAAATTAGTAATGTATTGTTATAAACTTAATAAATTTTATAAAGAAATAAAAATCCTTTGTAAAAAAAATTTAGTAAACAAAATAAATATTTTAAACTTAAGAGAATTATTCTTTACATTATTGTTTTGAATTTATAAAAGAATTCCTTATATATATATGATAATTGTGTCTTATTTGCATTATAAATCCTGAGTAGTAGCACCATATGTGTTTTTATTAAAACTTTATTTTCCTTATTGGTTACAGGAAATAGTTTCAATAGTAGTTCTTCATTAAAAACAAAATGTAAATTTAAACAATCTTAATTGAACATTTAAATTGTTCTTTTTATATATAATTAAAAATTTTATGAATATTAGTCAGTATTTTTAAGCTTTCTTTTTTCAATCCCTCTATAACATGATAAAATTCTATAATGTAAAGTAATCATTTTTCATAATTAAATATTATAACTTTAATATTTAATTATTTTACATTATTAACATAAAATAGCAATTTTTTAACTCTACATAAAATTATTCAAATATAGTCTACAAAAACTTATTAATAATTAAAAATGATGAGTAGTATTGAAATACAGAAATAAATAACCTTTTTACTTTAAAAATAAGAAAATATTTAAATAGAAATTTGATGACTTGCTTTGAAGAATCCCCCCCCATTTGATGATGGTTACTAAGAAATATTTGATTTTACCTTGTGATTTGATAGTAATAAAAAAAAAACACATTCCTGCATAAATAGTTCATGGAAACAATCAAGAAAATTAGGATAATTTAAAATTCCTATTCATTAAAATTTTATCCATATTATTATTTCCTTTTATATAAGGGGATTTGATTTTTTTTATCTATAAAAAATATATCAAGCCACTGTTTGGGATTCTGAATCCCCAATATGAAAACTTATTTTAGAGGTAAAACAAGGGAAATTAGGATAATTAAAATTCATGTTCATCAAAATTTCATCCATATTATTATTTACTTTTATATAAGGTGATTTGTTTTTTTAATCTGTAAGAATATATCAAGTCACTTTTTGGGATTCTGAATCCCCAATATGAAAACTTTTATTTTACAGGTAAAACATTAACACAGTTGAAGCATTTTATTTAAAATATATTAGAAAAAGAAACAGAAATAAACGTACCAGCAATTTCTATAATTCCATACTGAGCAATATCAGAAAAGTCATCCTCTTCTTCTTCAACAACTCTGTTGTCATTGTTTTCCTCATCATCTCCATCAATATCAGGTTGGAATGCATCAGTTCCCAAGATTTCTTCAAAATTATCCTCCATTAGTCCATCGGACATGGGTGATTCCAATAAATCGCTGTCAGTGTTTACAGTCTCTTTATCATTATCTAAATCCATGTCTGAAAACATGAATATATTTTATAATCAAATGTTTATAGTTAAAAAAATTAATTCTAAATAAGTTTAGTAAAAGTAATACAAACACCTTTGCCAATTTCTGAACCTCAAAAATCTGTAACTAACCTCTTAATATTGATATTGACACCAATGTTAAGAGAAATGGAGAAAATAACAATAACTGTAATTAGGAAAATTTATTGAAAGCACTTATTAATATTTTTTTCGTTTTTTGTTTTTTACCTAAAAAAATTACAAAGGATAACAATAAAGACGTTGGTTGCCAAAAACTTAATATATAAGCTTTAAAATTTATTAAGAGGAATGTACAACTGAATTTTAAGACAGAAACATGAATTATAAGGCCTTTTGAAATGATCACTTTGAAAATTTTTCTTTTAATCAGAAAACTATTCAAAACTTGAAGGGCTTTTTCGGTAAATCAGGTGAATTAGCATGCAAGGAACACATAATTCCATTTAATAAAGCATAAAATGAAATTATTTAAAAATTTAAACAAAACCATGTGAATAGAAATCATAATTTTTTTACACGATATGACAATTAATTCAGTGTATTACTTATAATCATTAAAAAATATTGATAATAATTATAATCAATTTCAAACATAATTATACTGACAAATACTATTCAAAGAATAGATTTCAAAAATATTTATAGGTTTTGTATTCAGAAAAGATAAAAGTTACAATTTTTACTTCAAAGTTCTAACAATTTATTATCTTTTTTTTAGAAATGAATCAGTTCTTTTTAGATAAGATAATATTTTCCCATAACATTTGTATTGAGGATGAAATGTTTACTCGGTTAAAAATGGAAGGAATTGTTGTTTTGCACAACAACAAAATAATTCAAATAAAATATTTAGAAAAACATATACATTTTTTTAAAAGGTTTTATATATGATTTTTAAAGAGAATCCAATGGCTAGGTCATGTAAACAAAACGGAGCCAAACACAACAATAAGGTGATTCCTTAGGGAGAACCCTAATCTTGAAAACAGGAAGACCAACAGTTAAATGGGGAGATCAAGTCAAAGAGAACTTGAAGAGATTGAAAATCACTAATTGGAAACAAAAAAGCAACTAATCATGTCGAATGGCAAAAGTCTTAACGGAGGCCAGAGCCCATCAAGGGCTGTAGAACCAATGATAATGATGATACATTATTTTTAAAATTCAGTACTTATGTACAAGTGTTAGCCTGTTTCTTTATTTTCAAATCCAAGCCTTTTTGTTATGAGTGCAAAAACTTTATAAAGCTATTCTAATAAAATACTTTAATAACTATTGAAAAAGATTCAAATTTTTCTTTTCTTACATGAAACTTTGCTATAATTTCTTCCTTACTTATAAATCTATTTTAGCAACTTACATCTGATTGATTTCTCTGAATAACATGGTTCACGATAACCCTAAAGTTTTAGTGGGAAAGGGTCAATGTTCGGGGAGGATGGTTGAGCAGGAAAGAGATTCAGTTCCGGTGGGGTCTGAAATGACCTTAACCTTCTGACTGTCCAATATCCAAGTGGTTCTGCGTTTTTTGCTTAAAAAAATGTTTGCAATATATTTAAAAAAATGCTGATAACTGGTAAAGTCTTATTTATCAAAATAAGTATTCATTGTGACACTGGATCATATTTGTCTTTCCATGCTCACTCTGTTCTGTTTTTTTGATTATGTGACCATGTGACTAATGATCAAATGTAGAAAAACCAAAATAAAAAAAATTCAGCACTATTTAATCAAAGTAATTCCTGGCTACTTTACAAATTAGTTGATATGAATATGAAGTACAAAATCTACAATGATGAATTACTTTGTAGGTTGTTGTATCGTATATTTGCATTATGTAAATTTAATAGTAAATAATTAAAAATATTTTTTTTTTAACTCTGTAATACAAATAAAAATACATTTCTGAATAAAATTTTAAATTTTACAATGTTTATTGAAAATTAAAATAATTTGCACTTGTATAATTTGCAGCATTATATGATATGAAGATGCTTTTTTCTTTGTGCTTATTTTTTAGCGGCCAGACATTGCAGGGAAGCAGTAAGCTGGGGTGGAAGAGAAGGGGTACTGTAAGTGGGGCAGTGATAGCATTCTGAAACTCGGAGGAAGTATACAGATAGTGTAGATGTATAATTCTCAGAAAACCTGTGTGGAATGACAATTCTTTGAGTTCTAGGAATTCGGTACTTGAAGAGGATTGGACCTTGTCTCGTGGTACATGGGTTGACGATGGAAACTATACAAGTCAATCCACGAGCAAAAAATAAGGATTAAAAATAACAAAAATCAAAGAAAAAGAAAAAAAGAAATTGGAAAAACTACCTGCTTCTACAGCATGAACTAACTCAGTGTCATCAAATTCTAGTGCAGGTTCAAAATCACAACTGTGGTCTCCTGGCACACTATCACTACTCGATGACCTGGATGATTCACCTCCAACTGAAAAGGAAAAAAATATATATAAATTTAGCTCAGTAAAAATTAATAAAAAATTTCATACTTTTTTTAAATATTACACAAAAATGTATGTAATAAAATCATCATAAAAATTCTGTAGATAATATTAAAATAAATACCGTTTCTTATTTATATTCATTACTTTTTGCTCTAACAAATATGATTTCTAAAACATTGAGAAAACTTTATAAAGATGTTGCCTCAAAAAAATCTAAACCAAATGCAAAAAAAAAAAAAGGTTTATATGAAAATTTTATGAATGTGAATGTTTAAATGAGATGAATAAATGAAATAAGTTTGGGGTATCATAAATTGGGATATCAAAAAAATATTTTTAAGCTATTTTACTCACTTTTATGCAACCAAATTAGTGCCTAAAGTAGGAGAAATAAATGTAATACAAGAAAATTCAGAGAATTTTGTAAAATTGCATTCTTGTCTCAATTAAGAAATTTTGCATTTACAGAGAGAATGAAGTTTAATATAATAATTCTTGTTATATATAATTTCTAGATACATATTTATGGTGGAAAAGAGGTTTACATATATAAAATGATATATTAAATATAAAATTTATAAAATGTTATATACAGGTTAAGTTTTATTTTAAAATAACACTATACACTTTTTTGCCTTTTGGAAGAACAAAATACTAAATAAGCTTATTTATAATATTTCTTTGGTAATAATATTACCAAAGAATAAGCTCTATTTATTTATTTTCCTATCGATGTATATACACAATTTAAAAACATGTATTACTGCAATCATAATTTTATAGTAGTACTGATAACAAGGAAATGTAAATAAAAGAAAAAAATTAGCAAAATTAATGACTCATGAAATATTGTATAAATTAGTTGAGTTAAGCAAAATACCACTATATTTTTTATTAAAATTCCTTAGAACAATAATTCTCAAATTTTAACTTTGTGTTTCTTCTCAAAATGAGTTTGGACATTCATTTTCATCAATGAAATTCAATATATTTTACATTAGAAAAACATGATAAATGAATAATATCAGTTCAACAATAAAAAAACACTTCAAGAAACAGAAAATAAAGAATTATTAAGAAAGAAAAGATAAATGAATAATATTAACAATAAAAAAACTTCTAAAAAATTGAAGTTTTTATATATTTAATACACACACACTGTTTTAATTTGATGTTTTGCTATTATATTGCAAAAGAAGATTGGTATATTTTAAGACAATATAGGATTAACACAACCATAACAGATGATAATTTTAACTAGCTTGATATATGATTAGAATACAAAAATGTAAATTAAAATTCAATTTAGTTTTAAAAAAATATGGTTAATGCTTTAAAAATACTTAAATAAGCATTTTATCTGTTAAACTTAAAATAATATTTAATAATAAAACTACAGCAACCACAGAGTTATTAATCATTTTGCTTAATACAATAATAAGGCAATTTTTTTTTAATGATACGCACTTTCTTTCATATTTAATATATTAGATTAATAAGGGGAAAACATTCCATTTCGTGAAAATTAAAAAATGTCAAAATAGAATTTTTTAATAATTATTAATATAATAAGATATAAAATGTAACTTCCAAATTATTTTAAAATTTTATTAAATAAAAATTTTTAAATTTTACAAAAACTTCATAATTAAAATGTTTATTATATTAAAGAGAATGATTGAGAAGAGAAAGTGAAATTAAAATAAAGAAATCACTGGACATTATCAAGTACAACAGGAATTTAATAATTTTTATTAAAAAAAAATACCAGTCATTAAATACAATCTTTTATTTTTTTATCATTAATAATAAAATTTTAAATTATCTAAAACCTTTATTTATCTTTTTATGGTTTTCACATAGTTAATTATAACAAATATCAACACAAAATCACACACAAAATAAAAAATTAAATATCATGATAAAATATTGAAATAGGTACTTATAACTTTATCAAATCTTTTAATTGATTAAAAGCAGTTTAAAATAATACTTTGTTCATTTTTATAAATTTGAGACTAGCAAGATTTTACAAGTTGCAAAGCTACTGTTTAAGTTAATATTTTTTTTTTATCTAATTGAAAATAATAATAAAATTGATTCTATTATCATTAATTTTTAAAATATTAAATTCAATAATTTTAGAATACTACTTTTAAATGTCATAATACAATAATAAGTACTTGTATAATAATTTCTACTTTCAGTATCTAAGAAAATTTTACATTTTCTTTAATTAAATTAAAATAATTCATAGGAGATACTTTTTTCATAAATGTAAAGTCAAAAACGAATCACACATACCTGAAAAATGTTCCTATAACAAATTGTGTATTCATAAATATATACGTATTAATAATTTTCTAGATTTGAAATTAATTACCACTCATCTTAAAATAAAACATATATAACTTATAAAAAAAAAATCAATAATACTTAAAATAAATCAGCAGTTATTCAAACTAGATCACAACTACAATGTTTGAATTTCAGTAGAAAAATAACAACCAAACCAATTGAGTAATCACTCGCTGTTTATTTAGAAGACACTGGTGTTTACATTACATTACTCATATACTTCAAATACATACCATTCTTTTGATTAGCAAGCTGCACAACACGTATAGTTTATTTCAAAACAACATATTCAAGTATTCTAACAATAAAATATTTAATTTCACTACGCCTACCTGATAATCTACGTTCTATACTTCTTGGTTTGTGATCAGAGTCAGATCGATCCATTTTTGAAGAGAATTTCACTTTAGACCTCACATAATGTCAGTTTGACATTTCGGAAGTGAAGTTTATTGTACAATTACCAGACATATGTGAGGTAATTCACTAGTAATTCTTAATATTACACCATCTTTAATGTCAACTATCCTACTTACGATGATCACGTCTATTCTATTTTATTATTATTATTATTTTTTTTTTATCTCTTCTTTTGCAAACTGCGGCCAAATTGCTGGAATAAACTTCGTCAGCTTCCGGCATTACACATCTTGGAAGTTGTGAATGAAATAAGCATTTTGATGATAAGTAATAAATTTTTTTATGGAATAAAAATATAAATTAATTATTTTACAAATATAAATTATTTCAAAAAATTAATTGAAACAATGGAATTTAATTGAAATAAAAACTTTGGGAAGTGCGAAATTTATTCTGCTAATTAAGATCTTAACAGAACGAATACTTACAACATTAATGAAACAATAAAAGAATTTAAAAATAAAGGCTCCGACGTAATAATCTAACCTGCAAATAGATAAGTTATATTCAGTTACTGATAAGACAAAGCTCCAAAGACAAAAAACCATTGTTCTTATTTACCTGAGAATCAGAAATTTAAAATATTGATCATGAATAAAAATGCCTGATAATTGTTATTACTCTCAGCAATTAAACAGTTAAATAAATTTTACATGACACAATTTTTTAGGTAATTTAAGAAAGGTAGGAAGATAAACCTACCTCAACCATCTTTGCTCTTGCTCTGATAAGTTTTATTTTATCAATTTTTCGCAGCATATTTCTTTAATCGAACCGCTGATAAAGCAGAATAAAAGACCTGAAAGTAATCAAGTGTTTTTAAACGATAAACTTTATGAAAAAGTACCTTTTTTCATCTTTTTTTTCTTCTGAAATCTGTTCTTTTATTCTAAAATGTATTTTAAAATAAGCAATGACTGATACAGCAGAATTTTTTTTTAAAAGAAGTTTTCATGTTTTAAATTAAAGGTTATTTTCACATTTTTGACCTTTCAGCAAATATTCGTTTCAGATTTAAAGGAACTAAAATATCATAAATATGATCCCATGGAATCAAGTTTACTTTGTGATGAAATTTAAATTATCTATTATACTAAGAGAATATTTTGAATGAAAGGTGACCTGTATTAAAAATCGTGAGTTGCTCACATATTTTATGAGTCATTCATATTAATAAAATTATTTTTATTCCATTTATAAAACTGGATTAGAACAATTTTTTTTTTTTTTAATACGCTTTTATTAGCTTCACCTGTATGTTTGTATGTTTGTATGTATGTATGTAACTGACTTTTTCCCCTGGAGATCTGTTTCTCCTCATATAAACTATTTAAGCTGTAAAGAAATATTTACAGGCATCTTTCAGAAAGAAAACAGTTGTTTCACCTGAATATTTGTTTGTCTATTAAACTAAAAAGTAAAAAATAAATTAATAGTTTAAAAAAACTAAAAAAACACGCTTTTAGAGTTAATCAAACTAAAAAGTAAAAAATAAATTAATAGTTTAAAAAAAACTAAAAAACACGCTTTTAGAGTTAATCAAACTAAAAAGTAAAAAATAAATTAATAGTTTAAAAAAAACTAATGAATAATTAACTAACTAGAATTTTTTTTTTTTTTAGAGTTTAAAAAACTAAAAAATCACGCTTTTAGAGTTAATCAAACTAAAAAGTAAAAAATAAATTAATAGTTTAAAAAAACTAAAAAACACGCTTTTAGAGTTAATCAAATTAAAAAGTAAAAAATAAATTAATAGTTTAAAAAAACTAAAAAAACACGCTTTTAGAGTTAATCAAACTAAAAAGTAAAAAATAAATTAATAGTTTAAAAAAACTAATGAATAATTAACTAACTAGAATTTTTTTTTTTACTTTTAGAGTTTAAAAAAACTAAAAAATCACGCTTTTAGAGTTAATCAAACTAAAAAGTAAAAAATAAATTAATAGTTTAAAAAAACTAAAAAACACGCTTTTAGAGTTAATCAAATTAAAAAGTAAAAAATAAATTAATAGTTTAAAAAAACTAAAAAAACACGCTTTTAGAGTTAATCAAACTAAAAGTAAAAAATAAATT
The DNA here is from genome assembly GCA_021605075.1 of Caerostris darwini. Classification (NCBI taxonomy): domain Eukaryota; kingdom Metazoa; phylum Arthropoda; class Arachnida; order Araneae; family Araneidae; genus Caerostris; species Caerostris darwini. Next base: position 447,868 of record BPLQ01008976.1, read on the forward strand.
AATAGTTTAAAAAAAACTAATGAATAATTAACTAACTAGAATTTTTTTTTTTACTTTTAGAGTTTAAAAAACTAAAAATCACGCTTTTAGAGTTAATCAAACTAAAAAGTAAAAATAAATTAATAGTTTAAAAAACTAAAAAACACGCTTTTAGAGTTAATCAAATTAAAAAGTAAAAAATAAATTAATAGTTTAAAAAACTAAAAAAACACGCTTTTAGAGTTAATCAAACTAAAAAGTAAAAAATAAATTAATAGTTTAAAAAAACTAATGAATAATTAACTAACTAGAATTTTTTTTTTACTTTTAGAGTTTAAAAAAACTAAAAAATCACGCTTTTAGAGTTAATCAAACTAAAAAGTAAAAAATAAATTAATAGTTTAAAAAAACTAAAAAACACGCTTTTAGAGTTAATCAAATTAAAAGTAAAAAATAATTGTTTAAAAACATAAGAACTAAAAATGGCTTACTTTTAGAGTTTAAAAAACTAAAAAAATCACTGTTCTTAAAGCGTGGGGTGCTTTGTATGACATTTTAAAAACTAAAAAATCTGCATTTCGGAATGAAATTAGTGAAAATAATTATAACGATTGAAAATCGAGCACCCCACGCTTTTAGAACAGTGGCATTCATTTTCTCGTCAGACATTTTGTTCTTATGTTAACAATTATTTTTTACTTTTTAATTTGATTAACTCTAAAAGAGTGTTTTTTAGTTTTTTTAAACTATTAATTTATTTTTTTTAATATTTTCTTTTACATATAGAATTCTTACAATTCGGATAGAAACTTATTTTCTTAAGAATCAAAATAATGTAGATTGTAATTGAGTCAAAATAATATAGATAGGAATTGTAGAAAATTAACAACTTTGGCAAAATGTACAATTTTTTGAAGGGATTTGCCTATTCCCTTTGTTGCAAAGATGTGAAAATTAAAATATTCTCTTCTTTCTCAATCAAGATATTATGTATTCAGCGAGTTCTTAATAAATTACAGTGAATATAAAAATACATTTTATTACAATCTGTTCAAAAATAAATAGTAAATAGTCCTATGCACATGAAAAAGAGAAAACTTTAGTTAATATCGAGAATTGCAAATGAGTGGAATTGCTATAATCATACAAAAATTGGCTATGACAAAATTGTAGAACAAACATTAAAGAATTCATTGACTAATATATAAAAAAAAATATTTATTGTATTAATTCTGTCATTACAAATATATAGTTTTTTTTTTTTTTTTTTTTTTTTGAAGAAAGAATAAAAATTACATAATAGATTTGAGCATCAGGAAACAAAAGTAAAATGAAATTTAAGGGCCTTTTAGTGAGAAATTTTTGTGAGTCTTATTTTTCAAGTAGAGTTCAAACGAACACCTCTAGTATTAGTACGAAGTTCACATTGTCAGCAAATAGATCTCCGAAACTTTTTTTTTTAATAGTACAGATTAAGACCTGACATGGGTGTTATCTAGGTTTAATGAAGTTTGTTATTTTCATGGTAGAAACTGAGTTGTTTCTTCAAATGAATATTCTTCAAAAAAAGTTTCTTCTTCTTCATCGGCGCAACAGCCCCATAGTGGCCAAGGCCGTCTGCCTGGAGGTGGTCTGGTATATTTCCCGATAGGAGATGCTTTCTTTTTACGGGGCAGGGTTGTCAGCCCTACGCCCTACGCTCTACAGTCGTACAGGGGTATTTTGGCCAAGTGGCTAGCATTGTGGTGCTCCGTAACACAGGTTTCGGGTTCGAATCTTGGCGGTGCCATGGATGTTTGTAGAGGTTTGGAATCCATTTTAAGCCGCAGGTCCCTGTCTCATATGACCGTAGAGCGTTACAGAGCCTAATCAGACTTCTCACCCACATCATTCCCAAACCATAAAGGGGCAACTCAGTTCTAGGCACAGCGATGTGGTGTAGTGTAGTAGTAGCCTGTTAGACCGGGGATAGTGTAGTAGTTAGCTGTTAGACCGGGACCTACGGTTTAAAGGGGATTCCGAACCACTGCAAATATCCATGGCACCGCCGAGGAATGCTAAACTTGTGACACCGAGCCTCAGAGAGCTAGTCACTCGGCCATCAAGCCCCAAAAAACCTTTAGCTGTTATATTTATTTAAAATTAAAAAGAACAGCACTGCACAATTACGGCACATAACACAGAAAATAAAACACGGTAAATGCTTACAAAATCATATTAAAGCAAGTTTGTTTAAGGGTCTTTGTACCCTCCCTATTGCCTGTAGTACATCTTCACTAGACTGTTCGCTCTTTTTCTCTCTCTCGAATCTTCGGTTCCAAAGTCTAATGTGCTTAAAAATGACTTGCAAAAGCCATTGCGAGGGTCAACACGTGCTTGAAAAAAAGGACCTATCAACTTTGTACTCTTTCCTGTTCCTGTTGCTCTTTCCCTCTCCATATACTGTCTGCTATATAGTTCTCGTGGGAAAGAATGGTGGATTCTTACTATTCCCTTCGGGGTAAAACACATCCGTCACAGGAGTGACGATGATGCTTAAAAAAGGAAAAAGAAAAAAAAAAAAAACTTGAATCCGGTAATTGTTTCAAAACACAGATTTTTAGGTGAGAGCTCCACATACGATGCAGATCCCCATTAACAATAGAAATCAACTACGTGGCATTCACATAAGTATATAACTGATGCAAGAATATCAAACCAAAACATTTGCATAAATTCAGAAAACATTGAAAATAAAAAATTAAAAAAAAATCTTAATCATTTTGTTTTCTTTCTAATGCAGCCTTCAAACACTTAGACAGCTTGGTCTTGGATGCCTTAAGGCAAGCGCTGCACAGACGTTACACACTTTGCATTACTCAGGGGGCGCGTGTAACTTGAAGATAAGCCACGGACGCGGAGTAACAATGCCACCGCAACCGCTCTACGATCCTATTAGACAGGGAACTACGGTTTAAAGTGGATTCCGAACCACTACAAACATCCATAGCACCGCCGGGACTCGAACCCGAAACCTGTGGTATCGAGCGCCAGAGCGCTAGCCACTCGGTCATTTAGGCCCCAAATCTTAATCATTTGGTTGTTCTAATGCAGCTAGCAATACAGAGACAATTAATCTTCATGCCTTAAGCAAGGGTTGCATCGCTGTTACTCATTTAGCACTACCCAGGAGGTACATGCAACTTGAAGATTTGCTACGGACGTGAGTAACACTACCTCCACAACGCTCTACGGTCATAGGAGACCGGGACCTACGGTTTAAGGGGATTCCGAACCACTACAAGCATCCATGGCACTGTCGAGATTCGAACCCGAAACCTGTGGTACCGAACGCTAGAGCGCTAATCACTCGATCATCAGGATCCTTCATCTTAATTATAATTCAGCATTATGCAAATTAACAAGATTACGCATTAATACTTATGTAAACAAGACAGAAATTTTACAAATGAGATAAAAATAAAACTCTTACATAAATGTAACAATGAACAACCAGTTATATATCACTGTATATAACTCATGAAACAAATAAAAAATTATTATAATAATTCAAATTGTTATAAAATTTTAATTATTATAAAAACTATTTGAATCCTTCAGGTAAAATATTAAAATAAATTCCTAAAATATATTTACTTTATCACTAAATATTGAATTGTTCACGTGTGTGGCAGCGGTATGCCTGTGGCATACAAGCTTAAATATAAATTATTGATTTATAATTTTATAGTAACACTCAATTTCATTTTTAATTTAAAATGTTTACTTTAATAAAATCGGCATAAATACGATAAATCTGCTAAGCTAATTTCAACTTATCATGTGTGAACATTCGAGAACGGATGAATAAACTTAGGAATATGTCACTGTTTAATAATGCACGAGAGATAGGAAGCAATTGATTGGAATACTACAAGAATGGCCAAATTCAATAGCCACATGAATATAGCAATGTTGAATAGATCAAGAATGTCATGAAGAAATGAATTGTGCAAGAATCTCTAAAAGAATATACAAAAGTAATATAAATGTCGTCACAAATGAAGAATGAAATATTCCAAATTTTACCAGAATCCCTATAACATTCAATAGCCAAAAGAATATAGCAATGTTGAATAGATCAAGAATTTCATGAAGAAATGAATTGTGCAAGAATCTCTAAAAAAATATACAAAAGTAATATAAATGTCGTCACAAATGAAGAATGAAATATTCCAAATTTTACAAGAATCCCTATAACATTCAATAGCCAAAAGAATATAGCAATGTTGAATAGATCAAGAATTTCATGAAGAAATGAATTGTGCAAGAATCTCTAAAAAATATACAAAAGTAATATAAATGTCGTCACAAATGAAGAATGAAATATTCCAAATTTTACCAGAATCCCTATAACATTCAATAGCCAAAAGAATATAGCAATGTTGAATAGATCAAGAATTTCATGAAGAAATGAATTGTGCAAGAATCTCTAAAAAAATATACAAAAGTAATATAAATGTCGTCACAAATGAAGAATGAAATATTCCAAATTTTACAAGAATCCCTATAACATTCAATAGCCAAAAGAATATAGCAATGTTGAATAGATCAAGAATTTCATGAAGAAATGAATTGTGCAAGAATCTCTAAAAAATATACAAAAGTAATAAATGTCGTCACAAATGAAGAATGAAATATTCCAAATTTTACCAGAATCCCTACAACATTCAATAGCCAAAAGAATATAGCAATGTTGAATAGATCAAGAATTTCATGAAGAAATGAATTGTGCAAGAATCTCTAAAAAAATATACAAAAGTAATATAAATGTCGTCACAAATGAAGAATGAAATATTCGAAATTTTACAAGAATCCCTATAACATTCAATAGCCAAAAGAATTTATATATATATATTTTTCTTTCTAATGCAGCTGGCAAACACTTAGACAGCTTGGTCTTGGATGCCTTAAGGCAAGCGCTGCACAAACGTACTCACTTTGCATTACCCAGGGGGCGCGTGTAACTTGAAGATACGCCACGGACGCGGAGTAACAATGCCCCCGCAACGCTCATATTCGACTGGGACCTACTTTTTAAAGTGGATTCCGAACCACTGCAAACAACCATGGCACCGCCGGGACTTGAACCCGAAACCTGTGGTACCGAGCGCCAGAGAGCTAGCCACTTGGCCATTTAGGCCCCGCCAAAAGAATGTATCAAAGTTAGAAAATTCTAGGCATAAGTGAAGAATGAAGCATTCCAAATACAATAAGAAGCATTATACAACTCTATAGGCATGAAAAAATGTCAAAAGGGATAAATATGAAACTTCAAAAAGAAGGAATTGGTCAACGCACTACGAGTACTTATAGCCATTGGAAATACAAATGTTTAAAATCCCAACCCAAAACACGAAAAGTGATTCAAAACCATACTACAAAACACTTCAAGCAAAAGCCAAATTCTCCAGAAAATTCCTGAGGATTAACGCTATTCATAAATCATTTCAAGATTTAAGGGGCCCAAACTACCATTTTTCCGCCAAAATTTTCAAATTTGGAATGGAGTTTTACTTGCTTGCTGCACTTTTTGCATTGCACCACGAATCCCTAACCAGGACATTATCATGTTCACACATCATAAAAAGAAAAAAAAAGAAGAAAAAAAATTCTGATTTTGAAAGTTAATAAAGAATAGGACAAAAGAATATGAAATTAATCTCGGAGTACTCAACGTTATCAACGTTGTCATAAGTTGATGTAAAGAAAAAAAAATTTTGATTTCAGTTGATAATAATTTATTAGATAAGTTTCATTTAATTCATTTCATATTTGCTTTACGTTTTATGATGGATATTAAGTAAACTGCAGTTATTTATAAATATGACCCCACTAGTATACTAAACTTTAATTTAATTTAATTTTTTATTTAAGAAACAATTTTTTTTTCAATAAGGAAATCTTCAAAGCAAAAGAAAGCAATAATGAAAAATTATTCTACAATACTGTTTCTTGTAGCAAAATGTACAAAAAAATGCCTTTTTAAAGATATTTAAAATATTTTTTCAAAAGCAAAACAAATACTAATATGAACAATACGTTATTAATAGATGTAAAGTTCTTTGTTTCCCAATATTTTTTAAATTCAAAGATCTTGATCTCAAGTTTCAAAATTTGGCATCTAATTTGATTTCTGATGAATAAGATTGGGACTTGATGACCAACTGACTAGTGTTCTGGCGCTTGGTGCCACAGGTTTCGAGTACGAGTCCCGACGGTGCAAGGGATGTTTGTGGGGATTCGGAATCTATTTTAAACCATATGTCCCGGACTAATATGACTGTAGAGCGTTAGACCGACAACCCTACTCCGTAAAAAGAAAATATATCCTGTCTCGAAATCTGCAAGCAGCAGACGGCTCTTCATCAACGAAGAAGATGAATAAGATTGCTGCAATCTAGAACATATATTATAAAAAATTTAACATTTATTTTCATTAAATGTGAGAAACAGCTTAGATTTGTAATAATATGAAAGAAATTAGAAACACATATTTTTAACTGGTTCATACACGAAAAAACTAATTTACAACTTTGTTATCTACTAATTTAGTTCTAAAACTGCAGTTCCTAAAATGGGATACGCAGAGTATCGATTGGATATACTTAAGAACAATATTTTAAATACACGCATGAAAAAAGAAGTAATAGTCGTAAACTAGTAAGTGATTGATCCTTGGTTGTCACTGAGCCCCGCCAATCGCTAATTACTACTGTACCCGAAAAGTAAGTCCAATTTTTTTTTTTTCAAAAACTCTTTATTTATTTTTCCAAATTTATTCTATCGCCTTCAAAGTAATCCTTTCTGGACACAATGCACTTATGGCAACTTTTTTTCCAATCCTCAATGCATGCTAAAAAGTCATGGGCAGGGAAGGCATTCAAAGCGCGAGGCGATTTACGTTCAATCTCTTCAATCGACTCAAAACGTTGTGCCCAGAGTAATCTTTTGAGTTTAGGGAATAGCCAGAAGTCGCAGATAGATATGGAAGTTGTAGAACGATATGGGTTTCATTTTTGGCGAAAAAGTCAAGAAGAATCAATGCAGTGTGAGCTGGCGCATTCAGTGTTTTCGGTACCAATCGAGATTTGACGCTTTTGAGGCAATTGACTGATCCTTTTGAAATTCCAACATCATCAGCAAAGTCTCTAACTGTAAATCGGCGGTTTGTAAGCACCAAGTCTTTAATTTTTTGGACGTGAGCTTCGTCGGTTGAGGTGGATGGTCAACCAGAGGGCTCTTCCTCTTCAACACGCTCTCTGCCTTCTTGAACTGTTTATACCACTTCTAAACATTTCTTTCCGATATAGGAATGCTCATTGAAAGCCTTCCGTGACATTCTATACGTTTACCACTTTAATTTTTTATTCTTAGATGCAACTATTTTATTTTAATTTAATATTTTAGTTAGATATTACCAAACTTACTCACTAGATGACAGCACATGACAGGCTTTGAATCAAAGCTAGCTAAAAAAGTTATTATACTTTAAAATACCAATTTCAATCACATTTATTTTTAATTATTATTTAATTATTAATTTTTTCAAATCTTAAAACTCTTAAATGTTCACCTAAATAGAAATTTTAAACTTATAATTTCTGAAATTATTCATTAATTTTAAATTACTTTAATTCTCATTTAATTTCTATTATTTTTAATTTTCTCATAACTTTTTAATTTAATACTGTAATTCAAGTATAATAATTCAAATTTTAAAACACTTAAATGTTTCACTTTAATAGCAATTTTTAATTCTATAATTAATTAAATTTTTATTAATTTTATTTACTTAAATTATAATTTTAACTTCAGTTATTTTTATTATTCTCACAACTATTTAAATTTAATAGTCATCTAAGCCGCAAATTTATCACTTCAAATTTCTTCACTAGATGGCAGCATGAGAAATACTCAATGTTTTTATTTCTTTTACAACTACAACTTATGTATACAAAGTAATAAAAGTATATTAAAACAAACTGAACTTCGTTAACAAGCCCGCCCTTTCTTATTGACACACACACAAAAAAAAAGGAACATAGCATCGTAGATTTTAAAATCTTAAATGAGGAATACTTAATATAATATATTAACATAGAAAGAAATAGTGCCTAGGTGAATCTCTATATATCTCATTACTTCTTATAATAGGCGGGCTGAAACGTTCGTAGGCTGACACATAAATGGCACTACTAGTATTAAATCCATATGATTTTTAGTTAGCCCTAATCTTCAAAAGACACGTATATAATTTTCCCAGCTGTTGCACTATTAGTATGCGAGTTATAGCAATTTTAGTGAAGTTATAGCATTTTTAGTGTTCATCACGTGCAGTCCACATGACTGACTATCGATTGGACTCCGGTGTGAAATGATGGAGCCATGTTTCATCCATTGTGACATATCGAAACAAAAATTCGGGTTTATTACGATTGAACAGCCCCAAACACTGATTAGAATCATCAATTCGTAGTTGTTTTGCGTCGATTGTGAGCTCGCGCGGCACCCACTTTGAACAGAGCTTTCGCATATCCAAATATTCATTCACGTTATGTCCAGCATGTTCCTTTGATATCTTTAGGGTCTCAGCTATCTCAATCAACTTCACTTTATGGTTATCAGAAATTATTTTGTGGACTTTTTTGATGTTTTCATCGGTAACAGCCTCTTTGGGGCTTGCATCGTCCTCGGTGCTCATTTCGTCTCGTTTAAATTTAGCAAACCACTTCTCTACGGTTGATTTTCCTGGTGCAAAGTCCGAATAATGGTTATCAAGCCAAGGCTTGGCTTCAATAGTATTTTTTTTTCGCCAAAAAGCAATGCTTTATTAACACACGAAATTACCTTTTTATCCATTTTTTCAAACTAACAAAAGTTGTTTCACTAAAAATGCTATAACTCACATCCTAATAGTGCAATAGCTGTCAAATTTATACACTTGTCTTTTGAAGGTTAGGGCTAACTAAAAATTATTTGGATTTAATACCAGTAGCTCATCTATGTGCCAACCTACAAACTTCTCAGCCCACCTGTTATGTTTTTATAAATGCTTTGGAAAAAGAAAAAGATATTCATTATAATACATTATGCTAAAAATAGAATTATCATTTGAATAATCATGTGCAGCAAGAATACAATAATCACGGTCATACAAGTTTGGAACAATTCATGATGGAAGGGGTTATTCAATATTTGAGAAGGATATATTAAAAAATCCTTAAAACAAAAACTAATCTGTAAACGATTAAAAAATTGTGTTTGAATAAGTGGGAAAAAGAGCCACTAAGAAAAGAATGTAAAAAAATTCAAGTGATGTACATATACTGCCAGGTGGACTTAAAAAAATTTACCAGTCACAAAGAAATCAGAGAATAATGATATATATATTTATATATATATATATATTCTCTGCTGTTATGTTTCAGCTCGGGTGAAAAAATTTTCTATTCATGCCACAGTATGTGTTTGACAGCGTTTTACACTATTTTCAAACTTGAAAAACTTGCATCTATTTCTATTTAGTTCTCTCCTAAAATATTTATTGCTATTCTATAGATTCCTTTCCCTATTCGTTTGAAAAAATAAATCACTTCTCTTCTGCCAAGGCCATCCTTTTCAAGAAAATGACAGTATGAAATGCGAGTAGCTGGAATCCCAAACATGTAATTATTTTAATCCCAACAATATCCAGTGGGGGAAAGTATTAAGAGATTACTTATATCTCCCTACCGACATTTTAAAAATTCGAATGAGATTAAAATTTAACAATATGTACAGTATGGCAATTAATTATTCGAATGCCGGTACCTTCAAAAAATAATATTATTTAAAAAAAACCTTTTAATTTATACTATAACTATTTAATATTAATATTAAATAGTTATAGTATAACACCTAAAAATATTAATATTTAATAATTATAGTATAAATTAAAAGAGTTTTTAAAAATATTTTTTTTTATTGATGGTACCGGCATTCGAATAATTAATTGGCATACTGTATATAAACAAAATTGGCTTTATACCGCCCATTCCATTGAATTTATGTGGGAAATAACGGAGTGCTGAACACAATGGACTTTTTTTTGTAAGACATGACACACAAACGAAATAGAACCCTCAGGATCCTCTTTTACCTTTCATTTAGATAAAAGGAAAAAAAATATATATATATCCTGGGTGTTCATATTTTATCAAATGTATGGAAATAAAAAAAATTCGTAAAACTCCAACATACTCTTTTCCTTTTTACATAGATGGAAAGGAAAAAGAAGATATTTTATTTAAATACAGAACCAAGATGTTGATTTTTTTTATAAAACTAGAGAGCCAATCTTGGTGTGTAAGGAAATAAAAAATTTGAACCATCAGTATCCTGATTTCCCGTTCGTCCAAAAGTTCATTTCCCTAGAGAAATAGAGATGAAATAGATTAGATGAATAGATATCATTTTCTGTTTTCGGACTTTTTTTCAAAAAGATCATGGTGCTCGATTATTTTTTCAACCAACTGTAAAATCAGTTTTTCTTTGCTCATATTTTAAAAAAATGTCAAGAAGGTTTATTATAATTTTTAATAATAAAAAGAAAAATATACTTAACAATTGATTCGCATTTTAGCAATGGTCTACATTCAGATAATTTTCTGCGGACTCGGATTCGTCTTTTCCGATTTGTGTTTATTGATTCGTCCTACTGCTAAGCGACTGAATTTTTTCTCTAAACTTCTGATAGTAGAATTCGCGTCGCTCGATTGCATTTTATTTTGTTTGTGATTCAAAAGAATTAATTTTAAAATAATCACGATTTTCTTTTTCTATTGACCTTAGTATTTGAATAATTTACTAAGGCTCTTCTTTAATATGGATTCTTTAAAATCTGTTTCAGAAGAAAATCGAATTATGCATGATGCAAATACTACAATATCAACTGTAATGGAAGTTTCAACATCCGAGTTGCAGACTGGTATGGAAGAGAATCAAGTTTCCCATGCTGTAAACACTACTATATCAATTGGAAAGGATGATTTATCATCTGAATTACCAATTGACACAAATGTGAAACAGTTTATGTGTAATAAAAACGACACAGTAACAGTAATGGATGATTGTACAAAACAGTTGCAAACTGAAATAAATGAAAATTTGACCGATGATGTAAACAGTACAGTATCATCTGTTAAGGATAATCTAAGATCTCAATTTCAAACGGACATAACAGTAAACCCATCAATCTGTAATGAAAACAATACAAAATCCACTATAAGGGATAGTGCAGCATCTCAGATGAAAAGTAACATGGATGAAAAATCCATCTATGATGAAAACAGCTCAGCATCAACTATAGAGGATACTCAAGAATATCAAACAGAAAATTCTTTGGATGATAAATTGATCTATGATGTAAACAGTACTGATTCAACTATTGAAGACATTTCAGAATCTCAATTACATACTAGTATAGACGGAAATTCTTTTGTGTGTAACATTTGTGACAAAACGATGTCTAATAAGGGTTCATTACGAAAGCATTTATATAATCATAAAAGAGAAAAAGTTCATGCCTGTCATTTGTGTGATAAAACATTCTTGCAATTGCTTGGGCTTGTGAATCATGTAGCTACTCATAATATGGAGAGGCCCTTCGTATGTACTGTCTGCAACAAAAGCTTCACAATGAAAGCCTATCTGCAAAAACATGAATTAACACATTCTAAAGTTAAACCATATATGTGTGAAATATGCAATAAAGGGTTTGCCCAAAAGAGCCAACTAAATAACCATACTCGAACCCACACAAAGGAAAGACCGTTTGAATGTGAAATGTGTAAAAAGACCTTTTCTCGGAGTGATAATTTATTTCAACATCTAGGAACTCATCTAAAAGATAAACCGTATGGTTGTGATGTGTGTTTGAAAAAATTTGCACATAGGTCACTTCTGAAGGCACATTTAGTTGTGCATTCGGGAGAGAGGCCATATAAGTGTAATGAGTGTGACAAAGCTTTTAATATAAAAGCTAGCCTGAGAGCTCATGCACTTAGTCATAAAGAAAAAGCCTATGTCTGTGAAATATGTGGTAAATCATTTACTCATAGCAGCACTTATCGTTGTCATCTGCGAATTCATACAAAAGAGAGACCCTATGTTTGTGACGTGTGCAATGAAACATTTCAGAATAGGGGCACCTTTTATGTTCATAATAAGACTCATTCTAATGAAGAGCCCCATGTGTGTCATATATGTAACCGACCATTTGTGGTACGGTGCCAGTTAAAAAATCATATGCGCACACACTCAAATGAAAGGCCGTACAAATGTGACATATGCAACAAAACTTATAAAACTCAGTCCGGTTTAAAGTATCATACACTAAGTCACACAAAAGAAAAACCTTTTCTTTGTCAGTATTGCAACAAAGGATTTATTCGAAACGATTACTTAAATGGGCATTACAAAATTTGTAAAAAGAAAAAAATTGCTGATGCCGATGCACTTTATTTTAATACGTAATTCAATTTATAATCTATTATTTCAGTAGACATATGTATATATATTTTGAACTGTATTATTTATTACGGATACTTTTCATTTAACAGGATGCCTCTTAACATCCAATTTAACTAAAAATAGTTATAATAACCATTTTATTTAACATATTAATATGGCAATAGAAAGAAAGAAGGAAGTAAAAGTTCATGAAAATATAAATTATTAAGCTTGACATTAATACAGAAATGGAAACATTTAAAAATAATAAAAGTACAAAATTATTTCTGGATTGATATTAAAAAAAGGTTTTTCTAATATTTTGGAAAATATTTGTTTTTTATTATTCAATTGATAACATATTAACTCTAGGGTAGGAATCTAGATGTTGAAGAGCAATATAAAGCTGATGTTTATTTCTCTTTATATAAATAAAATCTGCCATAACCTTTTTGCAATTTTTGTTTAGCACCCATAGCAGGATAAAAGCGATTTTGTAGTTTATTCTCATATCATAAATTTTTAAATTTGTGAGCTTTCCAACATTCAAAATAAATTATATTTTGTCAATCAAATATTTTCCTGAATGATTTGGCACAGCCATTAAACACTCATTTGTTTCACAAAAATTCTACTGTATATTTATTCATACAGAAGGAAATATTTTCTTATGTGTAAACAAACTTTCATGGACTTCCACAATTTTATTTGATTAATAGATTTTCGAAGATGGATGAGCAGGTAATGTATTGGTAAATTGCCTTCTCATTTCAAGAACTAATTGTCGAGGGATTCATTTCTAACTGGAATACACATATTTCCACTTGCCTTCAAATAACATAAGTAGATATCAAGAAAAAATATAAGAGCTTTAAACTAATTTTTTTTTATTTGCACAACATTTCATGCAGGACCATTTCAGTGTTTTGTTAGCAATAAAAGAAAAAAAAATCCTTTTAAGTAGATTAAAATAAAATCTTTAATATGGATAAGGGTTTTCTTTTGAAAATATTTCTGTTGCAGATACTTTTCATTTGGTTTTTTTAATTGATGAATGAAGTGAAAATATAATTCACTATTGAACAGATACTTTTCATTTGGATACAGCGCCATTGCATAGGCCCCATTTTAATACATTTTCAAATTTTTAAAATTGTGACCAAAAAAAAAAAATTTTTTTAAATTTTATTTGATAATTAGAAAATCAGAACTACAAATGGAAAAAAAATTAGAACTGAATTGAAAAAAAATGAAATTCTCACATTTTTATTTTAAAAAAATAATAATTTATGTACATTCTTTTAGCACATGTGGGAATGACTATAAAATGAAACTGAAAATTTATCTTCGACAAATATGTTGAAAATATTAAGCTATGTATATCATCCAAAAAAATTATTATAATTGTTATGAAACATTTTATTTTTCTTACTGAGAAATGATCAAATCAGATTGTAAATACAAAATATTTCTTTAAATAAAAATGAAATATTTTTAAATGAAAAATTAAAAATGTTATGGAGTAAATTATTTGAATGACATGCAATTTAATTCTGAACTTTAAAATTATAAGTAGTTCGTTGGCTAGAATTCCGAATTTTAAATATAACGATACTACAAAACTGATTATTTCTACTGCAATGTATTTAGGAAGTTATTATTTCCCCCTCCAGTTATTTATTATAAATTTGATAAGTCAAAATTTAATAACCTACTAAGAACTTACTATTTGTTATATATATCTCCAAAATAATTGAAAATGCTTCTTTTAAAAGTCTACCTATTTCAATAATAACTAAAACATTAATAATCAAATAGATTATTTCTTCAGTAAAAAATTAATATTTTTAGTACATATTAATGAATTACATTTCATTAAAATAATTGCAAATAATAATATGAATATTTTAAATACGTGTTAAAAAATTATGATATTCATGTATGTTACTAATACAAAATAAATTGCATCAAAGTTATGATATTTGGGAGGGGGGAGGAGTTCAAAAGGGGTGTGACAGGATTTTTCTCTTGCTAAGAAGGGTGAAAAAACAAAATGTTTGAATAATTCTGAGCTACCATATTAGATAATTTTGCACACAGTTGTCTACTAAGAGCCCATTAATTGAAAAACATTAATTATGCCTTCTGTTTTTATTAATTTTTGAAATATGTAAAGTCTGTTCCATTGTATTGCGTGATATGTTTACTTTTTAGAATAAATTTTGATGTCTACAATTTTGCTAAACAGTATGAAATGAAAGCAATCAAGAATGGGAGAAATATTTTACATTAATGTAATTAATATACATTATTTTATCTATCTAATGCATGATTGTTTTTTGACCATCTTATATTGTTTCTCAATGCATTGTGAAATTATTAGAAATTTAATAATTTTAAGGAATTATAATTATTTTATTATATTTTTGTAATACAAAATTTTTAATTGTAGTTATTTATTATTATTTTTTTAAATATTGGCTTTTTGTTCGAGACTGTTTTCAATAAATCTATATGTAATCTCTTTTACAGTAGTTTCTAAAAGTATTAAATTACTTTTCTAGTTTCTATAAAAAATACTCTATATGGTTGTACAAAATAAAATTATTTTATATGTAAGTGTCCAAATCTTTTTTGTATTAATTCTTCAAAAATACTTTTTTATTATAAAATTATTTATACCAGAAACAAATGGACAACAGAAATTTAAAATTTTTTTATTTCTTGAAAAGTTTTAACATATCATAACATGAATATTTAAGCCTTAAACATGTCATAACACTTATAAAAGCAGTTGCTTTTGTGTAATTGTTTATCATTGATTTATGAATTGAACTTGTTTCTCAAATTTTCATTAAATTTTTTTTTCTATTACATAATAAGCAAAATTTCCCAATTATAAAAAATAGTAATCTCAGCAGAACTAATAATAATAAAAAAAAAAAAATTTAAAACTCACTTTTTTTTGTTTATTTTTTTCCCTTCTTAAATCTTTGAAAATATAAAGAAATAATCTGAACATTTATACATTATATGCTTAGTTTTTATGTAACATTTAACTTTCTTTGTTAAAATTGCTGATGCTTCAGTTAATTACATAATGGAAAAAAAAAAAAGATAGTTCTCTAATCATTCAATTATGCTGCTATCTCAAATAATATTTAAATTATAAAGAATATTTATTATTATAGAAATTAGAAACATTTGTTTGATTTTAATATCATTATTTGCTGTTTTATTCAACTTTAGAGCTATCAAATATTTTGAAAGATAACCCTCAGTATTATTTCCTCCTTATCATTGACTTTTCATAAGTCATAGCATTTTATATTGGCTAACCTATTTAAGTTGTTATTATGTAGGACCTAATATTTTATCATTGTATTTTTTATTATTGTTTGTTATCCATAAATAAATTGCTAATTGCAAGAACATTTTTTGCTGATTATTTATAAGACAGAAACAATTAAATAAAATGGAAGGGAATGATATTTAGTGAAAAACAATTAATAAATATTTTTATAACCAGTAACCAAACCTCTATAACCTTATAACCAATTATAAAACAAAAAGTATTCTTTATAGTATTTCGTAAAGTATATATGGTTAAATAACCAAACCCAAACAATATATCTCAATACCCAAATTAAAAAAAAAATTGTTTTGTAATTTTTACATTACATTCATAAATGTTAAGTATTTTTATATTAGGCATTTCTTCTTGCTGAAGCATTCTAAAAGAATTACATGATGACATTATGAAATTCCAATGCATTATTATCATCAGATTTAATATCTGTGAAAGCTAAGAGATTTCTACTTGAATCAAACATATTTTACCAGCATCCTTATTTTTCCAATTCCTACTATTAATTCACACTCTTCCTATATATATCTTGTTCAAATTTTCAATAGTTAATAAAATGCTTTTTATTCCTCCACTCAAGTTCAAATGCATTTTTTTGAATTTGTAATGCATGATACTTGGTGTTAATGCACTTTTTTTAAATATTAATTCATTAATTAAAGTAAATTAATTATTTTTATTATTATTATTTTTTTTAGATTTAAGTTGCTTGTATCTACCAATAGATGGCGCCAGATGTAAGAGGAAAATTTCAACTTTATTTATAAAAGACTTTCTGCAATATAATAAAAAAGAAGCATGAATTGACTTAAATTTTTTTTTTATATTGTTTTTTCTGCAATTGTCATATTTTATTAGTTGATGTATGCTTATGATGAGTTAAAAATATATTCATTCTTTGATGTAATTTTTTGAAAGCAGTTTATATATTACAAGAATTTTTTTAAATGATTGATATATTATAAGGCAGGACAGTAGAAAAGTAACATGGTTACATGCAGATCAGGATGCATATATCACAGCTACATAGAAATATTCAAATCAAATAATAATTTTATTGTTAAGTATAATATGTTATGAATGAAATTATAATGAATTTATTGTTCTTTTACGAAAGCATTATAAGTAAATAATAATTAAAAAAAAGTATATGAAGGATTCACCTATATATTTCTTTCTATGCTAATACAGTGAATTAAGTGTTCCTCTTTTAAGATTTTCAAAATCTATGACTTTTTATGTTCTTTTTGTGTGTGTGTTAGTGAGAAAAAGCTTATTAATGAAGTTAAGTTAGTTTTATTATACTTTTATTATTTTGTTTATGAAATCTGATATTGTCTGAATTATTAAGTTAATTATTCTTTCAGTATAAGAAAATGAATAACCAATTATCTAAGGCAGGGATGGGCCAACTACGGCCCGCGGATAGAATTTTAATTTTCCGGTCCGAGGTAAATTGAATGTATATTTATATATTATATATCCAGCTCTTTTTCTACTTTGCTTAAATATTTTTTTTCTTCCTTTTTTTCAAAGGACTGACGATCTTTTACTTTCTCTATTTTTGTTCTACAAAACATAAATCGACGGAAATAGCAAGCACAGACAGCTTTTAATCGGTAAAGTGTTAAAAGTGGAAGTTGTTTGTTAGTTACCGCTGTAGAGTGGCTCCAACAAGCGTTATCTCTTTCTCAAGAAGCAGATATAAGGGAATCCAATATAGGTAAATTAGACCTCTCATGGGGTAGACTGCGCATTTTCGCGGAGTGCGAAATGTTAGAAGATACAGAATATCTTTCGGACTTTGCCTTTTTCGCAGAGCTTCTTTGTCATATGAGCAACTTGATCTCAAGATGCAAGGGAAAAATCAATTTATCGACGATATCTGGGTCCATTTCAAAGCTTTTAAACTAAATCTTAATCTGTTTGCTGGTCAGCTGGCTAAGAACGACTTGTCTCATTTCCCGAGGTTAAATTCAATACCCTCAATAAATGTAGAGAAGCTTAAGAATTATGAAGATGGTTTGAAAAAACTGCATTTTGACTGCGAACGCAGATTTCAAGATTTCAGTGCCATTCAACAAAGAATTGGATATTTTTACTATGTCTTTCAACGTAAATTGTGAAGCAGTGAGGACATATTTGCAGCTTGAATTAATTCAGTTCCAATCTAACAATCAACTCAAGCAGTTTTTCTAAATATGCCAAAGTTAGAGTTTTACAAATCATTATCGAAAGTAAGTTTCCCAAATTCAATATCTCACACCCAGAAAATCAGTGCTATGTTTGCTTCATCTTATATATGTGAACAAGTGTTTTCAACTATGAACATTAGAAAGAATTATTTTTAGAAGTATACCGACAGATGAGCATTTAGTCTCTTTCCTTAGAATCAGTACATCTCACTTCGAACCTCAATATAAGAAACTTTTAAAAATGAAATCGCCATTTCATCCATCTCATTAACGTATGAAAATTGTAATACTTGTATATTGTTTTTAATATTTTAGAAAAATTTATCTTTTTCTAGAGCTACTGACGTCGGCGTAGTATACAGGAATTGTATAGCTTCATTGCGAATCTGAGGGCATTTATCATGAAAATGTTTTGAAATTTTGAATATGTAATCCATTATTGGATTAAGATAAAATTTTTTATGGATTTGTTTCCGTCTAATAAACCACGGAGCATTAACTATACTGGCTACCGATCTGTTCTAGAAACCTTGCAACTTTTGGAGATTTTTCAATGAGGTGGAAGCCCTGACGGGACAACCATAGATGACAATTGGTCGAAGAATCGGATTAAGATCAAGATTTTTATGGATTTGTTTCCGTCTAATAAACCACGGAGCATTAACTATACTGGCTACCTGTCTGTTCTGGAAACCTTGCAACTTTTGGAGATTTTTCAATGAGGTGGAAGCCCAGACGGGACAACCATAGATGAGAATTGGTCGAAGAATCGGATTAAGATCAAGATTTTTATGGATTTGTTTCCGTCTAATAAACCACGGAGCATTAACTATACTGGCTACCTGTCTGTTCTGGAAACCTTGCAACTTTTGGAGATTTTTCAATGTCGTCGAAGCCCAGACGGGACAACCATAGATGAGAATTGGTCGAAGAATCGGATTAAGATCAAGATTTTTATGGATTTGTTTCCGTCTAATAAACCACGGAGCATTAACTATGCTGGCTACCTGTCTGTTCTGGAAACCTTGCAACTTTTGGAGATTTTTCAATGAGGTCGAAGTCGAAGAATCGGATTAAGATCAAGATTTTTATGGATTTGTTTCCGTCTAATAAACCACGGAGCATTAACTATGCTGGCTACCTGTCTGTTCTGGAAACCTTGCAACTTTTGGAGATTTTTCAATGAGGTGGAAGCCCAGACGGGGCAACCATAGATGAGAATTGGTCGAAGAATCGGATTAAGATCAAGATTTTTATGGATTTGTTTCCGTCTAATAAACCACGGAGCATTAACTATACTGGCTACCTGTCTGTTCTGGAAACCTTGCAACTTTTGGAGATTTTTCAATGAGGTCGAAGCCCAGACGGGACAACCATAGATGAGAATTGGTCGAAGAATCGGATTAAGATCAAGATTTTTATGGATTTGTTTCCGTCTAATAAACCACGGAGCATTAACTATACTGGCTACCTGTCTGTTCTGGAAACCTTTGCAACTTTTGGAGATTTTTCAATGAGGTGGAAGCCCCGACGGGACAACCATAGATGAGAATTGGTCGAAGAATCGGATTAAGATCAAGATTTTTATGGATTTGTTTCCGTCTAATAAACCACGGAGCATTAACTATACTGGCTACCTGTCTGTTCTGGAAACCTTGCAACTTTTGGAGATTTTTCAATGAGGTCGAAACCCAGACGGGACAACCATAGATGAGAATTGGTCGAAGAATCGGATTAAGATCAAGATTTTTATGGATTTGTTTCCGTCTAATAAACCACGGAGCATTAACTATACTGGCTACCTGTCTGTTCTGGAAACCTTGCAACTTTTGGAGATTTTTCAATGAGGTCGAAGCCCAGACGGACAACCATAGATGAGAATTGGTCGAAGAATCGGATTAAGATCAAGATTTTTATGGATTTGTTTCCGTCTAATAAACCACGGAGCATTAACTATGCTGGCTACCTGTCTGTTCTGGAAACCTTGCAACTTTTGGAGATTTTTCAATGAGGTCGAAGCCCAGACGGGGCAACCATAGATGAGAATTGGTCGAAGAATCGGATTAAGATCAAGATTTTTATGGATTTGTTTCCGTCTAATAAACCACGGAGCATTAACTATACTGGCTACCTGTCTGTTCTGGAAACCTTGCAACTTTTGGAGATTTTTCAATGAGGTCGAAGCCCAGACGGGACAACCATAGATGAGAATTGGTCGAAGAATCGGATTAAGATCAAGATTTTTATGGATTTGTTTCCGTCTAATAAACCACGGAGCATTAACTATACTGGCTACCTGTCTGTTCTGGAAACCTTGCAACTTTTTTGGAGATTTTTCAATGAGGTCGAAGCCCAGACGGGACAACCATAGATGAGAATTGGTCGAAGAATCGGATTAAGATCAAGATTTTTATGGATTTGTTTCCGTCTAATAAACCACGGATTAACTATGCTGGCTACCTGTCTGTTCTGGAAACCTTGCAACTTTTGGAGATTTTTCAATGAGGTCGAAGCCCCAGACGGGACAACCATAGATGAGAATTGGTCGAAGAATCGGATTAAGATCAAGATTTTTATGGATTTGTTTCCGTCTAATAAACCACGGAGCATTAACTATGCTGGCTACCTGTCTGGTCTGGAAACCTTGCAACTTTTGGAGATTTTTCAATGAGGTCGATAGAATTGGTCGAAGAATCGGATTAAGATTAAGATTTTTATGGATTTTTTCCGTCTAAAAATTAGTTTTTTACTCACAGCAGATGCTTTTGCGACTACTTCAGAGATATGGGAATTGAAGTTCAATTTTGAGTCTAAAACCAACCCTAGGTATTTATATTCAGTAACACAGGGGACGGGCTGGCCAAAAATGGGGACATCATTTAAGTTATCAATATTAAGCTTCCGAGTAAACAGGTGGCAGCACTTTTATTAGGATTAATTTTCATTTTCCATGTGGTCAACCAACTTTCTAATTGAGTGATATAATTATTCAATTGAGCAACGACGGAGTTTGGTGTTTTGTGCTGACTAATAATAATAAAATAAGTCAATTAAGCTGGGTTTGGTTTGTTGCTCTACGGTAATTTATTTGAACACTTTAGAATAATTAGACTGGGACGTATAGTTTAACGTGGACTCCGAGGCACCAACAAACATGCATGCCACCGCCAAGATTCGAACTTGAAGCCTGCGATACCCACGTCCAGAGCTCTAGCCAGATGGCCTTCAGGCCGCCGATTAAGCTGGGAAAAATTAAAAGAAAATAAAAAAATAAAATGGCAGAAATCTAAAAAGAAAGTGTTTTTCAAAGAAATTAGAAAACAACAAACACAATATATTTTCTTACAATTTTACTTTTCTTATACTTTCTTTATAATATAGAAAACCAGTAATCGAGTCTCAAATTTTGTTGTATAAATATGCGTTGCTTAAATAAATAGTTTAAAAATCAAAAAGATGCATAAATAATTAAAAGTTTAAGTAAATTGCTCTATGAAATAGTTTGAAAAATTTTCTCAAATAATAATTAAAATTTTTCTTTTTAGTTGCAAAATTAATTCTTTACTCCATTTCTAGTTTATAAAAACAAGACAAAACATGATATA